>VDFB02144423.1:0-14214 GCA_007258455.2 Sequoia sempervirens
AAAAAAAGAAAAATGACAAAAATAGTAAAGAAGAATGATTCGTCCAATAGTGAAAACCTAGAAAATAGGCGCTTTGGATAAGTACCACGGTGAAAACCTGGCAAATAGGTGCCATGCGTAATCAATCATTTCTCTGCCATCTACTGTCACTTTGTTTGATGTGGCCTAGGATGAAATAATTTTTTCATCACCACCACATTATAGCCTTCCTTTCATGATTAATAAACAGTTGACATCAAGTCCTGATGACTGTCCATCTGGTACACCAGCAACATCCCTTTCATGTCCCTTAAAATTGGCTAAGTCTTGGACCTGACTGGGGGCAAAAAAAATAAAAATATATTTATCATGTAAGTACAGTGGATGTCACACATGGTTTTGAAAATTGGAAAAAAGTCCTAAAAAAGAAAAAAAACATGACAAAAAGTCCTAAAAAAAGATAAAAACATTGCAAAATGTCCTGAAAAGAGACCAAAAACATTGCAAAAGTCCTAAAAAGAGACCAAATACATCACAAAAGTCCTCAAAAAAGACCAAAAACATTACAAAACATCCTGAACAAAGACCTAAAAACTAAAAAATGTCATGAAGAAAACCACAACAAAATGTCAGACTGTTTGAAGATCACAAACACAAGGTCATCTCTTGTTAAATTCTTTCATGTCGAATCAATTAGTCTTTGGCATTCGTCTGAACTACGTTGTCTCTGCACATTTGCTACATAGGCAAGACTCATATGTGAGTCCCCGAGACATTAGGTCAGTCCTTTTAGGTTTGTCAAAATAAAATCATGGCACAATTTGTAGTCATCACGAAAGTCATTGGTTGTGTCGAACTACGAGGTCTCTGAGTGTATGATGTAGACAAGACCATCTGTCGATGAGCCCCCGAGGCCACACTAGGTCCGTCCATTAGGGTTCATGACATTACAATGGCACACATGTCAAAAGTATTCAAGTTAAGGAAAATCATTCCCAAAAGGATAAAACTCATAAAAAAAATTATGGCAATGATTTATTTATTATGACAATCTCATCAACACATATCATCATGACAATATCAACATATAGTCAAACACAGGTCAAACTCGATCAAAACAAGTCAAATCACCATAACTTGTCAAACTGTCAACTCTTGGTTAGTTTTCAGATGTGTCCTTTTGAAAGATAACCTATGTCATAACTTGTCAAACTGAAAACTCTTGGTTAGTCTTCAAATGTGTCCTTCTAAAAGATAACCTCTGTCATTCACGCCTTATGATGGGTCCTTACTAGGCATCATTACTATCATTCGACATTTTGGGCGATCCTCTTGACATCTAAGGATCACTCCTCTTAACATCAATATTCTTCAGATGTGTCCTTCTGAAGAACAAACCCTGTCATTTATGCCTTAGGATGTGTCCTTCCTAGGCATTGTCATCATTTCGAGGGACCCCTTTTGACTTTTAGGGATCAAATCCTCTCGATGTCAACATTATTTAGGATGTGTCCTTCCAGAATTCGATAATTTTTGACATTTTTCATCTGGGCATCATCAAGACTTTAAACACCTCAACATCTCGACATTATCAAACATGACATCTTGACATTAAAACAATGGATATCCAAAATCACTTGGCAACCATTTGGCACTTGTCTTTTGGATTTTTATCATGTTATTAGTTTTTCAACAAGATCCCAATAACAAGATTTAGAGAAGCAGCAACGTATCATGATGATTGACACGCATGATTACTAGTTTCTCAGCGAGGTCCTAATTTTGGGATTTAGAAAAATAGCAACATATCATGATAAGGGCTCTATTTTTTTTATTATGGCAATCATGCTACTAGTTTCTCAAGGATGTCCTAGGAACAAGATTTAGGGAAGCAATGACTTTTCATGAATTGTCCTTGTCTTTTTCTACTTGTGGTTGATTATGACAAAAAATTTGGGGCAATCACACTCTTAGTTTGAGTCATGATCATCCTTGACTGTGACTGCTTGTCTTATGTGATGGTATGACCTTGCACACCTTGATATATGTCATATCATAGTGTTTGTTGGCCATTACAACAGTTTTCCCAATGATGATTAAGAGCAATAAATATTAAAGTCCTATGGTAAAGTTTTGAAGGATTTGGTCTAGGAGCTAACATGCATCTCCTTCTGTCTGGTCATATTCTCTCATCAGTATGGTCATCTTCTCTCTTCCATCTCACGATGATATTCTACCACATACAAAGACATAAGTGCATACATGATCATATAAACATTGCATTAGGTCCATACATACATCATCCATAACATTAAATCATATACATAATCACAAACATTGCATTAACATAATCATCAACATTGCATCCATTTAATAAATACATTTTGCATATCATTATCATCATCTTCACATATAAGTAAGCATTGCATCATCATGGAATCATAATTATAAGTAAGCATCATAGAACATACAATAATACCATCATAAATCAACATCACGCATAAGAAATCATACATCACATACATCATAATGTATAAATCAAACATCACATAGCAGATATGTAGGCTGCATCAAAACTACATCATCATATAATATCATCTCAAAAAATGTACAATGTCATAGGGTAAAGTCAAGAGATATCCCAAAAATGGAGCTCGTAGGCTCAATAGTCTATACATAATGTGTCATAGTAACAAACATGCCCCTAGGGTAGACTCTCATCATCCCCTCGTGGTGAAGAGTGTGGTGGCTGGAGCTCTATGACTGGCACTGAAATGATGGGTGGAATTGTAGTAGGCTCATCTTGTACAACCAATGGAACTGACACTGACGACATCATCTCCACGGTCATAGACACCTGTGATATCACTGCGGCCTGACTCTGAGAGGTAGAAGGATCTTCCACTGGAGATTACCTCTATACTGACCTCTACATTGAACTAGTAGACCCATGACTATGGCTTGAATGGTAACTCGAGGCGTGCCTGCTTGAGTGGTGGGACCTATGCCTTGATGTGTGCCCTGAGGAGGTGGATCCTCCTACACTGGTGTGACTCTAGCTGCCACTGGCACTCCCTAATTTGTGTCCACTGCCTATCCTCGTTTGTGAGCATGATAGTGTTGGATCTCCTCACTCAAGAGGAACCTCCTACTCATATAAAGTCCTATACTGTCCTAGTCTCATGCTCACCCTGGTTAGATCATGAGCAATATCCCCAGAAGGCCTTGTGCATAATGCTGCAAAATTGATGCACCACTAATCTGAGTCCTGTTGATGGATCACTGCTTGATCCCACTCTACCCAAGCCACCTCTAACTTAGACTACACTACTCTAACCTGTGCCATTCTTTCATCTAGTCTCCTCTATAAATCAGCCATCCTCTGATCTATCGTGGTATCCTGGGGAAATATTAAGGAGGAAGGTATCTCCTCCTCTCCCTCCACCATCCGCCATCTGAGGAGTCTCTTGACCTCATCCATGGAATCATCCTCATCATCGTCATCCTCTACCACATCCTCTCCACCGACTCCTTCATCTTGAGGTGCATCCTCCTCCTGTCTGGCCTTCGCCACCTCCACATCCTCTCCTCTCTCCCTCTTCTCATGTCTCTTGTCACCCTCTCCATCCTATCTCGGTTGCTCCTCCCCCTCTCTTTCCCCCTCCTTGGCCACCTCGGGGATAGCATCTAATGCTACCCTCACCACATGTGGTCACACCCTCTGACCCTATCTCTGACCATCTCTCCTCCATCTCTAGCCATCTCCTCCATCATCTACATTGCCTCCTCCTCCATCTCTAGCCATCTCCTCCATCATCTACATTGCCTCCGTCATTTCCACCCCAACCTCCATCCCTACCTGCATCTCAACCTCCATCTCTTCCCCTGCCTCCATCTTTGCCTCCATCCCTCCCTCGGCCTCTTCCCCTATCACTGTCCCTACCTCGTTGCCTAACTCTCAGCACACAAAGTATCACTGACTGTCTATCCACAGGTGTTGGCCCATTAGGTTTTGTCAATGGCATTGGTCTATGTGCTTTCCACCATAGATAATAATTTGTTGTGGTCTCGGGATCGACAATCCCACCTCTCCATCCCCACGACTTGGATCTTAGCCCATCAATCTACTACTCTACAAAGGCTACTGGAATGGCTGGTCCCCAAGCATACTCTCTGGATGATCGGGTGTACTCAGTTGTCCCTATAGGTACACCCTACTGGTCTCCAAACTGTCTGAGGGCATGCTACGACTGATACATTTTGATGATCAACTAGCTCTGCACAGTCCTACCAATCAAATACTGATATTGTCGGCATATGCTCAGATGGTCCACCTCATCATCCCACTACTCATAGTCTCTATATGGTCACCAGATAAAGGACACCATCATGTCAATTTGATGCTGCCAACAACCTATCTCACCCATCTAGGTCTGTTGTAAAGCATCGACATAATAATAAGCGTAGGGCATCCCCTCAGCTAGTTGTGTCTCTGAATGGGTGGGTGAAATATGGCTATGTGCTTCCAGGCCCAAATCATCATCGGTGTTGTCCCGCAGGAGATACTCTTTACCCTTTAGTAAACAACCTCATGTAGTTGGTGGTAGAATGTGCCTAACAAGCATGGACCCCAGGCATAAACTGTCATGTTCTGCCTCATCCCAACGAGGATGTCTCCCCAGCCAATAGGGAACCCATGTCCCCGATGGTTAGGAATCAAAATACTACCAATGAGTGTCGCTAGGAAGGCATCAAAACAAGCATAGTGCTCCACCATGAACTCCCATCGGATCTTATATCCTTGGATGCCGAGTCCTGCACTCTCATCTTGATAGTATGCCCAAAAATTCTGCTCGCCATGGTGAGGGTCATAAACAATCTACTCTCCTCAGATTGGCACTCGTAGAATGCAGTAGACATCCTCCAATGTGATGGTTGCCTCACCCATCGGCAGGTGGAAGGAATAGGTCTCCAAATGCCAACACTCGCATAGCACAATCAACAGTCCACTATTTTCCCAAATGGTGGGCATATAGGTGACATAGTACAAACCTAGTGACATCAATTGTCGTTGCTCTCATGGGCTCAGCTGATCAACAAACCAAAATGTCATTGGTCTTCTCTCTTGCATGTAAATCCGAGCAAGCTGTCTCTGCAAACAAGCCAAACAACGCATTAGTACCTTCTAGGAAACTGTCAGTATCATCACAAACCATTTCATATTCAAAGAGCATCAAAATTAGCCCCAGTTAGAGCAAAAAATAAAATGCGTCGTGTTGATTGCAATTGCATCACAAAAACTTGAATGTGTCATTTCGTACTTTAAATGCATCGCAAAATGGAAATTTTGTCGCTCAGTTTCTCAAATACATTGCATCAAAACAATTACATCACGAAATTTGACACTTTCATTGCAAAAAAATTGAATGTGTTGCTTAAACGAGCAATTGCATTGCAAAATGACGAATGCAGCATTCCATCCTTCAAATGCAATGCAAAAAGGCGAATGCGTCATAATTTTTGGCAAATGGGGCACAAAAACTTAGTCTCCCCTAATTTATCATGGAATTTGCATTGCAACGCATCAAATGTGTTGAATGTGAAGTCAAATGCGGCTTACGCAAATGAATATGCCTCGTGACACATTTGTTGTTTGTCCTAGAAACCTACTTTTGGCATGCAAAACGAAAAAATTACAAAGGAGGATAGGGGTACATATCGTTGGCTCTGAGCCCTCTGGTCATCTAAAAGTCTGCATGATCTTTTCGTGATGCTCTGTCACTAGAATCACCATTTTTTGCTCTGAGCTCTTGAAATTTGCAATGTAAATAGTAGGAATGAATTGACTTTTACCCTTTTGTCAAGCTATTTATAAAGTCAAAATGACATTTTTCAACTATGTTATTACTGGAGGCTCATTTGACCAACTATGATCACACTGTTGGCTACCTTAAGCATGTCAAAATCTGAAACCGACTGTGCCATTGTTTTTCTAATCATCAAATTAACTTATTGGGACCCTTTACAATTTTTTTTGTTGCTGACCCAAAATTTGAAAAATTTCCCGAGGGGGCATTGATAATCTACACTGTCACTGGGTCATGGCTTTGACTTATTGTCTTTGTCACAATGCGACATCCTACATTATGACAAAGAGGGGCAAAATGTAGAACTTAAAAATGACCTAGGCCTGCAAGCTCTATTTAAGTCCACTGCGTCCTAGCATGACATTTAATTATGTCCTTGGTCCCATATTCGACTATTAATTAATAATTCATAATTATTTAATTAATTCATGTCCTTTTATTCTTCATAATTATTAAATAAATAAATTTTATTTATTTATTAAATACGTCATTAATTATCTAAGTCTTCCCTAATTAAATAAATTTCTAAATTTATTTAATTACCCTTCTTCAGTCATTTCTTCTTGATTATTAAATAAATAAGTTTTATTTATTTATTTAATATGTCACTAATTGTCATAATTAAATGAATTGATTAATTTATTTAATTAATTAATCTTATTTGCTAAATTAAATAATTATCTTTAATTATTTAATTATTGAAATTAATATTCATCTCATTTTAAATAAATGAAATTATTTAAAATTTCATCACATTCTTAACTGACGGTCCATTTTGGCAAATAATCTGAAAGTCGATTATTTATTATTTCACAAAATCCATATTTTGAATTAATTTAATTCAAATTATTAACTTTCCTCCAAAAATCAAGTAATCGGGTAGATTATTGATTTTTCAAATCTGATCTTTAGTTCAACTCTTTTCTTCTTGATTTTCAAATTAATTATCTCATTTATTCTCCACCGCTGATTTGATTCTCTCAGATGAAATCTTGACCACTCACTTAATAATTTTTTCCTAACCCTAAATAGGGATTATCAAATTTAATCTGGGCCTTTGATTTTAGGTCTATGTCAAAAGTCAATCTCGTCCGTCCATTCAAAATGGCATTTTCTATAAAATGCTATTTTTCTCTCATTTTTAGATTACGCACTGACATACTTAGATATTTCACAGACATTGCAACATTTTATTATCTTATTCCACTTAGTCTTGGCATATTTAGGCATAGGCATTTCAATCATATTGTCATAGGCATAGGCATTTTAGAAGAAAATCCTTCAAAACTTGTGTAGGACTTCGTTAAGGATTGCTCACATGTTCGATCTGAGGGCAACACAAATCAACAAGTTAGAAGGTGTAATGGAGATCAGCCATGGAGAATAAAAACATTGGGTGAGATTGTTTTATTTCATGTGTTTTCGTTAATTGTTCCTTTGCACTTCATTATTTCTTTGGGTTTATGCTTTCAATTCGTTTAATAAACTAAGCTTAAAATTAACACTTAGATACATGAAGCACATAGGAGTAAAATATGAAAACAGAAAAGAATAATCTCACCAAATATCTTCAAACTCCATGATTGACCTCCATTACACCTTCTCTATTTGCTAAAATATGTAGTTTTCCTCAGATTTTATGTGAGCAACCTATGAATATGCCAAGACCTAAGCAAATGTTGAAGGATTTGATCACCAATGCTACACTATGCAACTATGCAACTAGTAAGCAAGCCTAAAGTATGCAAATGTCAAGATGTCAAAAATGCCAAGAGATAAAGTCAAGAGCATGAGAGATGTCAAAATGAGACCAAAATTTCCATTTTATAGAAAATGCAATTTTGGGTGAATGGTGAAGATTGAAGATTAACAAATAACCTAGAATCAGTGGAAAAGATTCAATGTGACAACCCACAATTAGGGTTAGGGAAACATTAGGGTGAAATTTGAAATGAGTGGTCAAGATTTGATTTTAGAAAATTAAATCAATGGTTGGAAATGCATGTGACAAGGAGATAAGAATGGCATAGAAAAAGAATGAGATGGAAAATAAAATAATATTGGAAATTATTTGATTTATGGAGGAAAGTTATTATTTTGAATTAAAAATTAATTTAATTCAAAAAGGTAGGGTTGTGATAGTAAATAAGTAATTTAAAATTATTTACTTGAAGAAAGAAAATAAAAAGTGGGACAATTTTAAATAAATGATTTTGTTTAAAATTAGAAAAAGCCAAGGAAGGATAATAATTAAACAAATCAAAGAGATTTATTTAATTATAGAAAGACATAAATTAGAAAAATCCAGAGTGGATAATAGTTAAACAAATCAAAGGGATTCATTTAATTATAGAAAGAAATAAAAAATTAATGACATATTTAAAAAAATAAATAAAGTTTATTTATTTAAATAATCAGGAAGAAATAGAAAGTGGACAATTTTAAATAAATGATTTTATTTAAATTGAGAAGAAAAGTCACTAAGATAATTAAATAATTAATAATAATTATTTAATTATGGAGAAAAGGGATAAGGTGGAGAATAGTTAAATAAATCATAGGAATTTATTTAATTATAAGAAGACATAAGGAATTAATGACATATTTAAATAAATAAATAAAGTTTATTTATTTAAATAATCAGGAGGAAATAGTTAGGGATTATGATATTAGCACATAATTTAATAATTTAATTATGTGAGGAGGATGTTTGACAAAAAAATGTCATTAGTGGATCTAAGACATTTTTATGTGTCTACATTTTGTTCCTCTTTGTCATAATATAGTTTATCGCATTGTGACAAAGAAAATAAGTCAAAAATATGCCCCAACAAAAAATAGGATGAGGAAGAATGACGAGGAGGTAGTGGTATCTCCCCTCAAGAGGACAGGTGGGTTTTAAGAATGTGAGTGTGCTCTCAAAATGGATGAGAAGACTAGAAGATGAAGGAAAAAAGAATAGAGGAAGATATATGAGAATGATAAAGATGTGGACTGGAAGAAGTGTTTGAGAGAAAAAGATGAATGTTAGGAAGGAAACCTTCAATATTTTCCAAAGGACTAAAAGGTGTTGCTCTAATCATCATTGGGCAATAAAAATGACCCAAATGGACAACAAATACCATGATATGACATAGACCAAGGTGTACAATGTCATCCACTTGCAAAATAGACAATCATAGACAAGAAATGTCCTAACTCATACTAAGCGCTAAGTTTCCCCAGTCGTTTTGTCAAGAAAATCCACAAACAATAGTCAAATAAAAAGAGTCATGAGACATCATTGCTCCTCTAAATCCTTCATGGGACATCCTCAAGGTAGCTAGTAACATGACCAAGAGACAAAAAGATAAAAGATGAAAGGATAAGAAAAAATAGACTAGCAAAATTAACAACCATTCAATTGTGTTTACCAATGTTTGCCAAAGGTTGATTGCTTGATATTGTGATAATTTGACGTTTTGACAGTGACTATCGTCAGGAAGACACATCTTGGAAAGGAAAATGAAATTTTGATGAGGTCCAAGCCCAAGAAGGACACATCTTGGAGGGGTCCAAAGGGTGACAAGATTGACATTGTCTTGACAATTTGATTGATTTTGACTATATGACTAATTTGGACTTAATGACCGATTGGACTATTCTATCTATTAGTTCGCAATGTTGATGTTTCGAATGACTGTCTTTTGTCCACATGTGACCATGTATGATTTATTTGACTGACATGATGAATGATAAAAGAGTGACCTAGGGAGCGTCGTGGGTGCATCGATAGATGGCCTTGCCTATGTTTAGTCGTAGAGGCAACGTAGTTTGACAATGACAAAGACTGACTAACATGACTGACTTTGACTCTTTTTTGGGGATTTTCAAGTATTATTTGGATGTTTTTGTGTTTTTGACATGTTTTTTATTTTTTTGGATTTTGAGGTTTTATGATTTTTGTTTGGATTTTTGATGTTTTATGAGTTTTTTGGATTTTTAACATTTTTTTTGTTTTGTATTTTTGATGTTTTTTTTGGATTTTTGATGTTTTTAATTTTTTTGTCTTTTGTCGAATATTTTAGGAGGATCGAGACAAATTTCAGTGAATGATGCCCCTAGTCAAGCTGAATACCAAGTGACAAATGATGAGGATAATGATGATGACGTTGTTGTTTGATGTGGGAAGTTGCATAACATGATTGTGTGGATTTCTATTCAGGGCTGAATTGGATGATGGAGTATCCTTAGACTATTTGACAAGGGAAAACCATGATAGGTGACATAAATGAAAAGATGATAGGTGGCCTTGGTAAAAGATAGGAGACATGAGACTAGAGGAATTGTCAAATGATCTTCAAGAACTATGTTGCATACAAATAATTTGTTTTTGCTAGGGTATGGGTCTAGATCATACTTTGAAGGAAATGACATGATATTCCAAGGAATAGTGTATGACCAAAGGATAGACATGTCAATTTTTTTTTCCAAAGCCTGATTTATATTTGTACCAAAGTCCTTATCAAGATCAAAGTAGGTGGGAAAATGGACGAAAAGGATATGGCCTAAGTGGATAGATGGAAATATCATAAGAAATGTCATGGGACGAGTATGGGATATGAGATGACTTGACCCCAAGTTTAGTGGTCCACATGGATGATTTATTCTATACATGATTCTTATTTGCTAGGTTTTCATCATGGTACTTATCCAAAGCGCCATAAGAGTGGTTTTCACTATTGGATGAAATTTTTATCTTTACTATTTTTGTCATTTTCTTGAAAAAAAATTATGTCACTAAGATGCCTGTTTGCCAGGTTTTCATCAGGGTGACGATTTTTTTTGTATTTTTCAATTTTTTTGTCATTTTGTATCTTTTGATTTTTTTAATTTTTTTAATTTTTTTAATTTTTGGATAGCCTTGATGCTTTAGCCGATGGCTGATTGTTCTGACTCCAATGATGGTGTTGATGTAGAGATTGGTGCCATGATATGCCAATAATGATCTTGTTACAGTAGTGGCCTTGTTAGGATTGTACCACTTTCATACAATTGATTGATGTCATTGTGATTCTTTTTTATATTAGGATTGGCCTTATCAGACTATGCGTATCACAATAGAGTGCCGTGAGAGTCCTTGTGATAAAGAGTTGTTTGCAGGATGTAAAAAATGTGTGAGGTATATTTCTTTGACTTTGAACATGATGTAGGATTATGATGGATGATGGTAGATGTGGAAGGGATGTTTGGACGTTTGGATGAATCACTTTTTATTTTCCAAACTTGGGATGGTAGATGATGAAGTTTAGAATTTTGATTAGGATAGCGTTTGGAGCCAAAAATTTTAGATGCCTTGCTTGATGACCATTTTTCCAGAGGTGGAAATTTCTTATATGTAGGAGTCCTCTTTTCTTATGGCTCCACATTTTGATTGAATTTTTCCTTTGGAATATTTTCTTTGCTTGATCCATTTTTCTTTAGAATCCATTTTAACTTCATTTGTCCACTTGTCTTTTTGTTTGATTGAATGACCTTTGATTTTTTATTTTGGACTTTGGATTTGTAATATTTTTCTTTTTGTTGGTTCCAAATGGAAGGTTTATTGGAATGACGGTGTATGGTGTAGATGGAAGGAGTGTTGGCAGCAATCTTATGACAAAGATAACCATGGACCCAATTTTCATTTTTGTATCAGATAAAGTTGCTCCCAATATCAAGGAGGTACCACTAACATCCTTATATTTTATGATTGAGGAATAACCAAGACTTTGATGTCTATAATTTTCCTAAAGCTATACTAGTTCTAGAATTCCTTGCTCATGTAGGCCTAGTTCTTTTCCTTGATATTACATTCTCTGACAGATTCTATTTGCAATGGGGTATTTGTCATTTTTAAAAAGAGATGCAAACCCATCATTTTGTATGTGGAGATTGTTACTTGGAATATTCTCCTTTGCAAGAAATCCTACTCTGAAAGAAGTGGATGATCTGAGTTGATAGGATGTCTTAGCGTCATTGACATGTTCGATATATTTTTGGTCAACATTGTTAGCTTGATTGTGTGTCATATCAAATTTAGATGGTTCTACTATTGCTTCCAAGTCGATGCCAAAACTATCATTATGGTCAATGTCATCAAGTATCGTGAATTCAACTATAGCTTGATCATTTGCAAATATGTCTAGAATAGGAGACTCTTGTTCTAAAGGAAGATCATCTATGTGTCCCATGGAGGCAATTATCTCATTTTGGGAAGTGTCAATATTTGTAGATTGGATAGGATTGTCTTCAATTTTTTGATCATGAATGGCATAAAGGTCAAAGAGTGGATCATTTTGGACTTGTTGATCAATGGTGGTGTGTTTTTCAAAGAAGGGTTTGTCTTGGATGACATGATTGGACATGAAATATTGATCAAGGATAGGTTTATTTTGGATTCCATTATTATTTAAAAGGACTTCTTGAATGGACTTAAGGATGGGGTCATGGGATGGACTACTTTGACCTTGACATGGAGATGAAGTGAAGATGTCATGCTTTGGATTTTCTTTTTAACATGTATCCTCAAGTTTATTAAGTGGGATGTGACTTTGGAGACTATGACAAGATGTGTTTTCATGACTAACCATATGTTGGGATGACATGACTTGGAAAGGATTAGTGGATCAAGGACTATAATAGAATGTGGGGACTTGGAAGTTGTTAATGGACAAAGGACTAGGACATGACATAGAGACTTGATTGGATGAAGGAATAGGATATGACACAAAAAATTGACTAGTGAATGATGGAATAGTGGATAGTTGATTTCCCTTGTCAAGGTTAGGATAAGTGGACATTTGTTGTGCATGAATGGTATGAATTGTGTTGAAGGACTCTTGATAGTGAGGGTAGGTGGTTGGATGACTAAGACTCATGGATTGTTGGTAGGATGAGTATGTGGGTGATTGAAAATAGGTTGGAGTGGGTTGGGTTTTGGATTGGATGAATTTTCTTTTGAAGTCTAAGGCTTGTTGATATTGACCATTACGAAGTAATTGGTATTCAATTTCACTAGCAAGCATGTCAATGTGAATGGAATACATTGTGCTAGATTCCATAAGAGTTTTTTTATTGCTGAAAATGATTGATCCTAGGATGTAACTAGAATTTGCATGTTTGGAAAAAAAATTGAACAAAAATTTTCTAGCTTTGCACAAAGACCACTAGAAAAAGATGTCTAAATAGATTCAAAGTCTTTGGTCTCAGATTTCTGATAGTGATAGTGATTTTTCAAATGATAGGAAAATGAATCATTTAAAGTGTCAAATACATCTCAATATTGTCAATTGCATGTTTTTCAAATAGCAATTGTGGTGCATTTTTTCAGATGCATTGTTTTAGGAAGCAATTGCAACTCAATAGGTCAAATGCATTGCAGGGTGCAAAAGCAGACAACAAATGCATTGTGGGACTACAAGTTCATTACTTCAGATGGAGAATGCGTCACAAGATGTCAATTGCACTACAGGATTCAAAAATGCATTTCAGGACTAGTAGATGCGTTGCAGTATGCCAATTGCATTGCAGAATGTGTCAAATGCATTGTAGTTTGGATAAAGTTTAGTTTGTAATTTTGATAGATTTTAGAGATTGTTTTAGTTTGACTATGTTGTTTCTAGATTTGCGAAAGGTGTTTATTTTTTAATGTCTTAGAAAAAAGTTGGAAAACACAATATTTTGTCTTTGAATGATGAAAACATGCACAATGAAGACAAGTACAACCCTAGGTTAGGAAAGGAATATATTTGCTAGATTCCATGCAGGTTTCCTCAACCACACTTATTATTAGTGGATGAATTCAGAAGCTTGGCCACATGGGCTCACCCTTATAGTGCACTCACTTCTCAAGTCAACCAAGCTTCTAGCCCCCAAAAATCTCCCATGGCAGGTTGATCACCTCTACTAAGAACTGTGAGAATGTGGATGCCTTGGAAATGATCTTTGCTACACTAGAAAATAGATGGGATTTTATTTTTCGTAAAGGGTTCTAGAAAATACTCACGGGACATGACACCTCATGAGTGTATAGCAAACCTTAAAGCTTTAACCAATCTACTAGGGTCTTATTTTGCATGCCCATTTTCCAAGTCCAAATTGGTCATGTGCCTTCAAACGATCAAATCCCCCTGATCAAATTCACCTACTTGGGGTATTCAAATCCTGGGAGAAACAAAGTCCCCTTCCCTTTTATGCCTTTTGTCTTGTTCCTGCTGACTTGGTCCCTGATCACGCGATTCATTTTTTTTGACATTTTTGACTTTAGGGACAACTTTTTGGTGGATTTGGGATGTGTTTGTGGTGCCTAAGTGAATTGCCAAAGTTTTGTCAACATTCTGTTAAGTTT
>VDFB02144424.1:0-20988 GCA_007258455.2 Sequoia sempervirens
TTATGTAAGTTGATTTTTGATTATCAATTATATAGTTATTTAAGGCCCCTAACGAACAATATGGGTTTACCAATCAATCATAAATAGATAAGTCTTTATAATTATAGAAGAAATAAGCCTATCCTAAGGTTTTACGAAACGAATAAATTAAATAAATACAATTAGGCATCAATATAGTTAAAACAATTATTTTCTTAAATGAGTTATTTGGCTAAATAATTGATGTAATGAATAAATATATAATTTAATCTAGATGATTCAAATTGAGGGTTAAAAATCTACTTATTAAATGTGAGGGATTTAGGTACTTAGTTCTGAGAAAGATAAAGATAAAGATAAAATCCTCACATAACACATAATCTAATGAATTGGTGTAGAAAAATTGATATCCTCACTTTATTTTTTGTCTAAGATTTTGTGTAGAATTATAATTAGCTCTAGATCAATTGTACAACCTTAAATCAATTCCATGTCATGTAGATTGATCTATAGTTTGCATAGCTTACATATTTGATATGATGTAGTGTAGAATTCTACTTTTTCATTTGTTAGATTCTTTCTTGACTATTAAGAATCATACTATTTAAAAATACTCTAGGAAGATTGTCCAATATCTAGGTTCAAGTTCTCCTAGGTCAACCTTCTTGAAAGACCAACTTCATGGTCATGAAATAATCATAAGATAACAAGCAAACATGCAAGTACTCTAAATTCTTATTTTGATACAATGCTACATTTTTAGTTCTTCAATTGAAGTGTTCTTATAATAAATTTTCCTTTAGAATAATATTGGATATGGATCAATGCGTAAATAAATCTATTCAAATATAAGGATATAACAATTCATCAAACAAAAATGTACCAAGTCAGTTTTCAACAACTATGAGAAAAGGGTGAGAATCATTAATTTACATTTTAACATTTAAACTTTTAGATTAGATTTGCATCATGTGAGATCAATCATGTATATTAGAAAACTAATTTAGAAAAAAAAAATGTGAAATATAAGAATTAAAGATAAATTCATAAAAATCTAAAACAATATTTATATAATCTATCCAACCATTTTTATTTTTCGTCTTTTATTTTTATTTACTTAAGTATAACTTAGAGTCCTATTTTATTATACCATATGTAGATTATAAAATAATGTTTAGTTTATTACTCATAAAATATATTGATTTTTTATATAATAGTAATTTTTTTAGAGAAAACAATTCTAGTATTAAAGAACTTCTCTTAAATGGTTAGCATTTTTTCGTATAAATTATGTATTTTGGTTTGGGATATGTAGTAAGTAATGAATAATAATAAAACATAATTTATGTTTATATATATAATAAATAATAGATTTTAATTTTTAGTCCATGTCTTATAGGTGGGGAACTAATGTTATTGCCTCAATCTTACATATTAAAATTGTTCATTGGGAATTGCGCCTCAAAATTTTTTGTAAAGTTTTGCTGATGTTTTGGGAAATATTTATTAAAAGCTAACTATTAAAAGCTAACTATCGATGTTTTTTTGCAATTTTTTCATTGGCTAAGGGTATTTTCCTCGTGGTTTTGTCATTTTCTAATTTGATTTTTAATAATAATTGTTGTAGTGAGCTTTGCTATTAGAAATATTTCACGAGTTTCTTGGTATAGTGGTGTCTTTGCATGCACTCTTCCTAGGGACACGTGGCATTTTAAGTAGTACATTTGCATTTACTATTTGTGAGTTCTCATTTATTGTGAGTAGATTGAAGTGCAGTCATCATTAGTGGCTTATGGTGTCAAGTTTTAAGTCTATCGAGCAAAATGTTTTTTGTGTTGTTTGTTCATTTGCTAAGGTTGTTTGATGAGGCTGAAATTTGTGTCTATTGAGAGGGTTTACATCTACGATGTTGGAAGTGACAAAGGTGGCGTTTGTAAGTTCATATATCTTTTACACTTTGATTTTTGGGTTGTCTATTGATTTGCTCGAATTGTTTGATGAGGGTGAAATCAGTGCCTTTTGAGAGGGTTTATCTCTAGCATTTTGGAATTGAAAAATGAAGCGTTTGTAAGTTCTTATATCTTATATAGTGTTGTTTTATAATTTTTTGCATCTCTGCATTTTATGGGTTAATGCCTACTATTTGCACTGATGCATTGCAACTACACTTGAATTTATTAAATGAAAATGAAAATAAGGTCTAAGTAATTGGAAAATTTCTGTGTATAAAATCATTAAATTTGTGTCTGTTCAAAGGGTTTATGTCTATTGTATGGGGAGTGAAAAAAGAGGTGTTTGTAAGTTTGTATGTCTTTTATAGTTTTGTTTTATAGTGTTTCACATCTTTGCATTTTATGGGTTAATGTATATTGTTTGTTATTGTTTGCATTTTGTGTGTTAATGTCTATTCTTCGCTATTCTTGACTGCTTTTATGGGTTAGTGTCTGTTGTTGAGTTAAAGATTTAACACTGTAATTCATTAATGTTGATTTCTCTACTAGCCATGATTAAGAATGGAAGTAGCTAGCTGCACTTCAATCTATTCGATGAAAATGAGAATTGTTTGTATTTGAAATATTTCTTGGGTTTGAAGTTTTAAGCCTATCGACAAAAGTATTATTTGCGTTATTTTTTCAATTGCTCAGGTTGTTTGTGTCAGTGTATTTATGGGTTAGTCTTCCTTATTGAGTTAAAGAATTAACACGATAGTGTGCTAGTCATGATTAAGAATGGAAGTAATATTTTCTCCGCACACATGCATTACAACTACACTTGAATTTATTGAATGAAATAGTTTTTTACACCTCTGTATTTTATGGGTTAATGCCTATTGTTTGTTATTGTCTGCATTTTCTGCATCCATGCATTGTAAGTATGGTTGAATTTATTAAAATAAAATGAAAATTAGGTCTAAGCAATTGGAAAATGTCTGGGTATAAAATCATCAAATATTTGTTTGTTGAAATGGTTTACGTTTGTAAGGTCATATGTCTTTTACAGTATCGTTTTATAGTTTTTAACACCTTTTCATTTTATAGGCTAGTGTCTATTGTTTGTTCTTGTCTGCATTTTTTGTGTTAATGTCTACTTTTTGCTATTTTTTTATTGCTTTTATGGGTTAGTGTGTGTTTTTCAATTAAAGATTCAACACTGTAATTGATTAATGTCAATTTCTCTACTACCCATGATTAAGAATGGAAGTAGCTAGTTGTAGTTCAATCTATTTGATGAAAATGAGAATTTTTCATATTTGGAATATTTCTTGGGTTTGAAGTTTTAAGCCTGTCGACCAAAGTATTATTTGTGTTGTTCCTTCATTTGGTGAGGTTCTTTCTGTCAATGTATTTATGGGTTATTTTTTCTTGTTGAGTTAAAGACTAAACATGATAATGTGTTGGACATGATTAATAATGGAAGTAATATTTCTTTTGCACACATGCATTGCAATTGCATTTGAATTTATTAAATGAAAATAAAGATTAGGCCTAAGTAGTTGGAGAATGTGTGGGTGTAAAATCATTAAATCTATTTATGTTGAGAGGGTTTATGTCTACTAAATTGGGAGTGAAAAATGAATCGTTTGTAAGTTCATTTGTCTTTTACAGTGTCATTTTTATAGTTTTTTTACATTTGTGCATTTTATGGGTTAATGTCTATTGTTTTTTGTTGTCTGCATTTTATGTGTTCATTTCTATTCTTAGCTATCCTTGACTTCTTTTATGGGTTAGTATCTGTTCTTGAGTTAAAGACTTAACACTGCAATTCATTAGTGTCAATTTCTCTACTAGCCATGATTAAGAATGGAAGTAATCATTTGTGTGCACACGTGCATAATTCTTGCACTAGAATCTACTACATGAAAATGAAAAAATTTCAAAATATTATATGGCCTTGTAATGTTGTTTTATATACCAAGTGTTTTTCTCGACACATATTGTTCTAATGAGGGCATCTAGCATTTGTTAATGCCTAATTTTCATTGATTGATGGATTGTGGTGTCAAGTTTTAAGGTTGTCAAGAGGCACAAATTTGACCGCCATCAATCAATCTATCTAAAAAGGACACATTTGGAAGTTCGTATGTATTTTACAATAGACATGGATTTGATCCTCATCAAAAAATCTATCAAAAAAGAATTTGTTTGAAAGTACAAAATTTGTCTACAATATGGTTGAAGCAATTAAGCTCATAGCATGATTCATGGCACTTGTTGTCTACAATTTGTTCATTCTATGCAAATTGATAGCATTTTGCACCATGGTTTTTTAATACCTCAATGTATGTCACTTATTTGCAAAATAAAAATGCTCGATGTTGATAAATGTACACTTGTCAAGCCTTAGTATGACATATTCATTACTTTTTATTTCCTTGTCTATTCAAATTGGTAACTATTTCTCCCTTCTCACTAATCTTTTTTCCTAGCCAATTTTTCTTTGATCTATTCTATTGGAATCAATTAATCTTATTCACGTCCAATATTGATCAAACTAATTGTTCTTCTGTCCTTACTAATCTTATCTTAACTTTAGTTAATTATTCATGATATCAAAAAGGGAAAAAATATTATTTATTTTATTTTCAAGAACATGACACAGTTTCCTTCTTACTTGATTTTGTAATTCTCTATATTATTTTTCGGTTAACTCTCTAATTTATTTTTTCTCCTTTTTCACTTGCCTGATCCCTTTTTCCATTTCATTGTCTCTTTTTTTCAGTTAACTTTCCCATATTGTGTTATTCTCTACAAACATCTTTTACATATTTCTATTTTCTCATTCACTTTTCTTTCCCATCCTTCTTACATTTTCCATTTTGTGAATGAGCAGCTTGCCTTTGCACATTGTCTTATTCAATCTCATTTGTTGATCTACTAAATCTGATCATTCTATTTTGTGAACTTCGTTTATAGATTTGATGTTCATCTCTTCACTATTACAACTACCATCTTCAAATTTTCATTGTTATTATTGTCTTGACTATAATTGCAAAATCTGTCGATGTACATTTTGGGGCTAGAATTAAAAGCAAATTATTGATTTTTCTTGCAATTTTCTCATTGGCTGCTAGTATTTTCCTCATGGTTTTCCATTTTGTAATTTTAAGCCCTTTCCCTATAGGCAGAGACCTAATTTATTGCCACAATCTAGCATATTAAAATTGTCGATCGGGAATCCGCCCCAAAAAAAATTATAAAGTTTTGTTGATGTTTTGGGAAATATTTATTAAAAGCTAATTATCGATGCTTTTTGCAATTTTGTCATTGGCCACTAGTATTTTCCTCATGCTTTTGTCATTTTCTAATTTTTTTTCTAATAATAATTGTTGTAGGGAGCTTTGCTATTGGAAATATTTCATGAGTTTCTTGGTATAGTGGTCTTTGCATGCTCCATTCCATTCCATTCCATTCTTCTTCATTCAGGCGCGTTCCTGGTCTCTTCCGCGGGCTCGGTGCCAGACATTCGGCGTCAGGCCTGTTGCATGAAAAACCGCCTGCCTGCCACCTTCCGCCCTTCATATCCATCAATCAGTCCATTTGCATTTACCTAGGTCTGATTTTCATTTGTTATCAATAGATTCAAGTGCAATTGCCATTAATGGATTATGGTGTTGAGTTTTGAGATTCTCAAGCAAAGGACTATTTGCATTGTTTAGTACATACACATACACATACATTTACATATGTATATGTATATGTATATATGAGTATACATACATACATGTATATATATCTATATATGTGTGCATGTGTGTATGCATATATTTTATGAGTTTCTTGGTATAGTCGTGTCTTTGCATTCACTATCCCTGGGGACACGTGACATTTTAAGTAATACATTTGCATTCACTATTTGTGAATTCTCATTTATTGTGAGTAGACTAAAGTGCAGTTGTCATTAGTGGCTTATGTTGTGAACTTTTAAGTCTATATGTAGTACCCCTCTAGTTGCTACTATGTGTATCAGTGTACTTTTGTTTGTTTGCTAGTCGTTAAACTCTGTGGATGATTCATTGAATATCAAGATTATCTAGTTAAGTTCGTATGAAGATATTATGATAGAAACATGTGTGTTATGGATATGTTGTTTCTAAGTTTTAATGTGATTATCATGATGTGATTGATGTTTATGATTTAATGATGCTTGTCAGTCCTGGTGAAGAAGACAGTGTAGCATTACTCACTTGTGAGTACCCTATTATGCTGTGATTCTTCTTCACGGTGTGTTTTCTGATATATGTTTATATGTTTAACAATGATGTTTCATGCAGTTATAGGTACTGGGTATCGGCTCCACCTGCTTGTCAGGGCTGAGCATACCCTAATCCAATAAAATTACGTTGATTCAGAGATAGTGTCGGGTCCTTGTTTAACCATCGTTCTTCATTGAACGAGTATCCAACTGTCACCCGTTGTCATTTGTTATTTTGTCTTGTTGTGTCGATTCTATTTGTGTTATTTTATTTGGAAATTAACTACTGTTTAATTTAGTCAAATGGCTAATTTGTTAATATATTCGATTAAATGCAAATTTGTTGAAATATTAGATTAAAAGTTTATGTTTATACATTTATGGTATAATTTATTAATTTAAATTAAACAAGTCAATTAATTAAAAGAGAATGTTAATTTTCTAAAAATGCATTTCTTTAAAAGTAATTAATGAATTACTTGTGCAAATAGGATTTATATGAAAAGCAAGTATTTTTAAAGAGTTGTTTTCAACAAGTTAAAAATATCTGAAAACATGACTTGAGGGAAAATATCTTAGATAATTAATGTTTATAACTGATTGAGAAAATTTTGGAATGCATGATTACAATCAGTTAAGTTGTAACTTGAGGTAATTAATTGCATTAAAAAAGGATTTTAGGGGTTGCAATTTGATTCACGACAAGGTTTTTGGAAGAATTTTCACAACAACAGTTTTTAGGAGATATTTGCACGATAGTGGTTCTGGAAAAGTTTTGATCTCATATTTTGTTTGCAGGCATAATATTGGGTTGGATTGTAAAGGTTTCTTTGTCAAAATGTGGTGATTTTGGGCAGAATTGATAGGAGCATCAGACTCTGCTTCGGTTCATCTTTTCAACTTTAACAGGTTTTCTTCTTTTGTTTTTGTAAATTCTTGAGTAACGTTTCTAAAGCATAATATTTGTATTTTGCTTGTTCTGGGAATGTTTAACATGTCAAACCTGCACAAATATTAAGAAACAGTTAGGAAGGGTCTCAAATCTATAGTGAAAAATAATGCAAAACAATGATTAAGAAAATTTAGTGAATTGGAATAATATTCTGCAATTTATTATAAGAAATATAGTTAATATTAATCAAGTGGTTTATCAAATTTAAACTATTTATTAGTTTAAGAAATTCTTTTCAATTTTGAAGTTTGAACTGGGATGCCAGTGTGTCCCTCTATGCCTTTTAGACTCTTCCTGTGTTACAGGTCTTCTGTGGGGTTTAATCATTTATACTAAGCATTTGATATACCTTGAATCTTTAATTTATTTATTTTTCTTCCATTATCTGGCGTCGATGTTTGCTCATGATGGAAATGGTTCAGGTTCTTTCAGTAAAATCTTATTGCAGATCCCACATTCTTTACCTTCCATATATTTGCATTGTGTTGATGTTGTTATTTTTCCATAGTTATCCGCCTTTTGCCAGATTGTAAAATTTTCTTTGGGATGCCTAAATCTCCTTTAATAACTATTCACTTGGGCGTTATTTATTTCCCTATGTGCGAGCACTGAATTCGGAGGTTCCTATTACCTATTCCCTGCAGTCTATCATCTTACAAAATTATTAACTCTTGCCTTGTTGTCCATGCATGCACCCTCTTGGATTTAATCATTGATTAAATGCATTGTCCATGTAGTAATGATATTGATGTAAAATGTGAGATCATTTTTCCAAACACTTTATACCCAGGTCATTGCATTCTCTGGTTTTGAGATAAATAAATGTTGCTGGAAATACTCAGCCAACATTCATGAGTGTTCTAAGTCAGGTGTTCCCTAGATAGCCAGTGTCCAACCATGCACACCCAATGATCTATAACACTCAAATATAGAAGGAATTGGACATTTAATAAGTTACCTTATTTCATATGTTACTTGTCACAGTGGTAGAACTTGAGCTTGGTAGGATGTATAGATATAAATAGCCTCTCTGATTCCATTCACAATATTTCACTGGTGCAACACTTAGAAATAGATTGTTGTAGAGGTTTAAATAATCATCTTGAATTTATTGGCAACCTGTCATAGCTGAAGTCCCTAAACATTATAGAATTCTAATAATCCCTTGGACTTTGTTGACAACCAATCTCTGCTGTAGCACTTGAAATTTGTGGAATATTGTTTGAGTTGACCTTTGTTGAGAATGAAGGCAAAAACTGTTACTTTAGTCTTAGTTATACCAGTTGAATGTGACTCATGTTAAAGTTAACTCATGCATGATATTTAGTATGAAAGTTAAACTTTACTTGAACATTTAATTTGGTGGTATTATCTTTCTCCATGCTATGAGTCTGGCAGTAGATATCGGTGGAAATTTTAGTTCATTTTTATTTTGTTTATTGTGTCATTTTACTGGTGATTTAAGCCTTAGTGAATCATAGTAAATGTTGTGTTTTTGTGTTATCATCTCTTCCCTAACTGGATAATGCAATGGTTGTAGATAACTTGATAGGATCTTCCTTATTCGACATTCTCTATGTGAGTTTCCCAATAGGTATAATCTTATACGCAACCTTTAAATACTCATTTTAATGTTGTTTGGAATATAAATATCTTTTGTCCTTCAATGGTGCCATGCAAAGTGTGTGTGAGTGCTATAACTCTCTTGTAATAGTTTTCAATCCTTGTAGCTGTCGATTGGTAGTTTAATCCCCAATCAGTGTGCCACTTGAGTTCTTACATTTAAAGCTAATTCTTTATTGCATGCCATATCTTAGCGATGGAAACCCTTGTGAACTAGGAGTTTAGTAGTTGTAAAATTTGGCCCTCATTGTTAGATACTATGCATATGCCAACACCTCTTTCACTATCGAGACTTCAAGTGTATTGGGATTATGAGCTAAAGGAGTCATTGCCACAAGCTGTAGTATGCAAACAGCTTAGTAATCATTTAGTTTTGTTATATTTATTGAAAAGAAAATTTGGTTAAATTATAATTTTATAATTTAAAGTTATAATAAGTATTAGGATTGATTTTCTTATATATAGATGACATTTAATTATGAAATGAATTATCTATTATAATGTTTAGTTCAAGAAGGTTCAATGGTAGCATGTGATGGATAGTTGTGTTATTCTTCTGAATGAATAAACTATATTTAGGATTTTGTTTATTTTATTAATATGGCTTATTAATTGTGTAATAAAAGATCATTACTTTAAACTATTCCTTTGGTGTTGATCTTGAGTTAAGGAAAGCCTTAGTGGAAATTAATTGTTTGAAGTTATCAAAATGAAAGATTGTTTTGAATTATGAAAAGAAATAGATAAAGTTATGCATAGAAAGAGTATTTAAGGTATGATTGAAAGCAATTATAATTATATTTATGAATTAGCTATTAAAATCGTAATTTGATTTGTTTAAAAAGCTAAGACTACAATTGGTGTAAAAATAGATATCTTTGAGAGATGTTGCTTAAATATCTTTGGAGTGAATGATGATTTGCTTGATAATGTTTAAATATGAAGGAGCAATAGGTATTTTGGTACATATGACTTTCTGAAACCTATATGCTCTTTAAATTAACTGATGATTTAATGGAGTTTTGCAATTCTGGCATAGGAATTTGTTATGGTTAGGACATGCATGTTGTTTATGATGCCTTTGTGGTGAAAGAAAATATAATGTTTTATGTCTTGGATGAAATGATATCATACCCTATTATGATTGTGCATGTCGACTATCTTATATGATAGTGTGATATCAAAATGTTTAACCTATCTTAAGCAACTAAAATGCAATAGAAAAACATAAGAAACACCTCAAGATTAGCCTAAGGAATTTGTAAAAGTAAAGAGGAAAGTGTAAAATGATGCTAACTAGATATACCTCCCTTTTTGCAGCTGAAACTCTTTGGTTGGCCCTTGATTTTGAATGTGCTTTGCATGCTCCTTGATCGCTCTTGATGTGGCTAAATGAAGGATTTGACTATGTGCTTGAATGCAAATGTAAATGGATAAAATTGATAGCTAGATGAGTGCACAAAATGGCAGCATTTATTTGCAAATGGCTAAGTCCTCTCCCTCCAAAATGCCTTAAAGGAGGGGGTATTTATAGATAAACTTGAATTCTCTACAGAATTCAATGGTTGAGATTTATCCAACAAGGTCAAGATGAAGGGCTAAGGTGAGTTGAGGACTCACAAGCCCTCACATTTTGACATGTGGAATGTGGGATGGCCAAGGGTGAGATGATGTGTAGGTGATGTGGAAGGGAGGTACATGATGTGGAGGAAGGACAAGTACCTTCCAAGTACTTTGATGTGACCTTTCAATGATCACATGGGGAAGGGGAAAGCTTTGGGAGAATAAAAGTGAATTTTAAATTCACAATGATTGGAAGAATCTAGTGGATAAGACAAGGTTCCCAAAAGGTGGGAATTTATCACATGTGACTTGATGTGACAAGTCAAAGGTTCTAGAAGATGCATGGGAAAAGGGGATTCTAGGAGGAATAAAAGTGAATTAAAAATTCACATTGGGAAGAGAGGAGCCTTGGATGAATAAAAAGGAACTAAAAATTCCTTTGGGGGATGGGGAGAGTTGACCAAGGTACTAATTAGCTTAACTAATCAGAATTAGAGGCAATTAGGGGTTAATGAGGATTAGAAGCCAACTTGCAAAAGTTGGAGGATGTGACACATCCTAATCAAGGATTAGGCATGTGCACATCCCTAATGAAGAGATTAGGAGATGGATTAGGATTAGATGAAAATGACATGTGAGGAATTAAATAAATGTAATATTTATTTAATTATTTGATGAAAAGGATTAAGGAGGGTAAGGTATTTAATTATTATTAAATACAGGGATTTGGCATAATTAAGGATATTAATTAAATAATAGTAATATTACTTAATTAACTCAGATAAATTTGGATAAATTAAGTGTCCAAATTTAGATGTCTACAGATAGAATTTTGCAAAAATGAAGAGTGGCTTCCGTTAGGGGCCGGAACCCAAAGTGGTGGCTAGGGTAACCTATCGGAAGTTATTAATTTAGTGAAAATAATAACAATTGTACCTGGGATTCATTAATTAAATTTAGATAAATAAATGCCTCACCTAATGCCTTAATGCTCATTTAGATTAAGGGTAGGTTGAGAAGGTCTGGAATGGTTTGTCGTCTACCTTGTCTTTTAGAAAGGTACTACGACTCCACATGAGTTTGTCTAGGGGTCAGGAATTGGTAGAGACTACCAGGGTAACTCTAGATGAGGGCTGGTAGTCTAGGAAGACTCACTAGGGTAACTTAGGAAAACTATGTGATGACACTCTATCCTGAAGCATGTTTGTGGTCTCTTAGGTAGAGTCACCTATGTTACTGTTGTTGCCTCTAAAAGTTTACTTGTGATCTTGTAATTCATATTTTTTCATGTCATTATGTGTTGTCAACCATGTAATGTATTGTATGTTATTTGTTGTGTGCTTGATTGTCTACTGGACCTGTCTCTATCTCCTAGCATGGAGGGAGTGGACCTTCGGGTTCCACGCGGTTGGGTGGAAACTATGCTATTACCTTTATTGGATATTCTTACATTTGACATTATACTTTTAGCTAGTTATTATTACTTCATTGATCCTGACAGTGGACGTTGAACATGTTCAGATGTGGACATTTGATAAGGAGATCATTACCCTCTTGTATATATATCTCATGTTTATAAGTGAACTCTTTGTACCATCATTATGATGTATTGAGATTTATGAGAATCTCACTGGATGTTAATCTGAATATATATAAATGTCTTGACTATATAAGCTTTGTAAAGTGGATTATTCATGAATGTGGTTTGTATTTGTGTTTTTAAACCTTAATATTATGGTATGATGTTTTTAATAATAATGTTTAAGTAACATCATCTTGGAATCCATAAGACATTAGAATAATCAAATGATTTAAAAAAAAAAATTATTAGGATAATTTGCTACTTAATGCTTTGTCCTTTGGATTCCCTAGTGGGGCGTTACAAATGGTATCAGAGCCAAGGTTCTAACGCTGGGTACTCTAGACAATTGTGAACCCATTATGTTGTTCTAGGTGTTAGACTCTGTAGTTCATGTTACCCTGATGCATTTTACGTCTTTTAACTGAGACATGTGAGTGATCAGCCTACACCACATGAAGATTATTGATATAGCCTGAAAAAAAAAGTTCCCTTCTTCCTCATTAGGTGGCTAGTGTCTAGTCACGCAGTGTTGTATTGTACAATTTTGAAGATTGCAGACTTTCTTTGTAATTATTGATGATTATATGTTGATTGTGAAGGTTGACACCTTGTTTATATTTGATTGTCATGGTTTAGCCACACTTTGTGATCTTATTTATTTGTAACCCTCATGGTTACATTTGATTTAATGTTGATATTGCATGCATTTCTTACTTTAATGTTGGAAATTGAATTTTATTTAGTGTTTATTTATGACTTTAGTGGCTAAATTATTTTATTTTTATTGATTTCAATGTCGGCCATGTGTCATATTGTGATTCCTCTCCAAGGATGTAGGATACTAACTTGGTGAGTGTATACGAGGAAGTAGACTCAGGGAACCTTAGGGTAGGTGTATATGAAGAATATTTATGTTAGTCAAGGATATAGTAATTAGATTCTTGAGACTTGTTGTTTCCCTTTCCTTGTTCTCGCCTTATATCTGAGACTTGTTCTACGTGGTGTTGTGTAGGACCATGCCTAGACGTCAAGGTAGAGGTTGTGGTCGAGGATGAGGTGGTGGTCATGGGGCTAACTGCCAGAATACTCCCTTTCTCAATTCTCATGAGAGTGAGCATGTTGAGCAGGAGGATCCTCAAGTTGATGAGAAAGGTGTGGTCATCAAAGAAAACTCCACACCAGCATCTCCACCTTGTAAATCTGATGACGATACCTTGGCCCAGGCTCTCTCTCGGGTCAAAATGGGAAAAGGGAAAAAGATTGAAGAATCAGGGCATCTAGTTAAAGTGAAGAAGTCATTTTCTATTCGGGATTGGTCGTTTGGGTGTGGACCTAATGCACCTGTTTTGTCTAAGGAAGAGAAGGCAAGCTTTCGTATACAACCTTCCACTTCCATGAAGACAATTATGGACTCGGATGAGGATCTTAAGGAGTGTCCCCTATCCGATAAAAAATATTCTAGTAGTGGAAGAAGGGATGTAGAACTTTTCTTTCTTGTTGCTTTGTTAGACTGAAACTTATTATATTTGTGTTGTGCACTTAACACTCTTTATGATGTGTTTGTTGTACCTATCTTGCGACTTCTAGGAGTAAGCCGTATTCTAGGGGGGAGGATGTAGTACCCCTCTAGTTGCTACTATGTGTATCAGTTTAATTTTGTTTGTTTTCTAGTCGTTAAACTCTGTGGATGATTCATTGAATATCAAGATTATCTAGTTAAGTTCGTATGAATATATTATGATAGACGCGTGTGTGTTATACATATGTTGTTTCTAAGTTTTAATGTGATTATCATGATGTGATTGATGTTTATGATTTAATGATGCTTGTTAGTCCTGGTGAAGAAGACGGTGTAGCATTACTCACTTGTGAGTACCCTATTACGCTGTGATTCTTCTTCACAGTGTGTTTTCTGATATATGTTTATATGTTTAACAATCATGTTTTATGTAGTTACAGGTACTGGGTATTGGCTCCACCTGCTTTTCAGGTCTGAGCATACCCTAATCCAATGAAATTACGTTGATTTGGAGATAGTGCCAGGTCCTTGTTTAACCATCGTTCTTCATTGAACGAGTATCCAACTGTCGCCCGTTGTCGTTTGTTATTTTGTCTTGTTGTGTTGATTTTGTTTGTGTTATTTTATTTGGAAATTAACTACTATTTAATTTAATTAAATGGATAATTTTTTAATATATTTGATTAAATGCAAATTTGTTGAAATATTAGATTAAACGTTTATGTTTATGTTTATGGTATAATTTATTAATTTAAATTAAACAAGTCAATTAATTAAAAGACAATGTTAATTTTGTGAAAAGGCATTTCTTTAAAAGTAATTAATGAATTACTTGTGCAAATAGGATTTATGTCAAAAGCAAGTATTTTTAAAGAGTTGTTTTCAACAAGTTAAAAATATATGAAAACATGACTTGAGGGAAAATATCTTAGATAATTAATGTTTATAACTGATTGAGCAACTTTTGGAATGCATGATTACAATTAGTTAAGTTGTAACTTGAGGTAATTAATTGCATTAAAAAAGCATTTTAGGGGTTGCAATTTGATTCATAGCAAGGTTTTTGGAAGAATTTTCACGGCAGTAGTTTTTAGGAGATATTTGAACGACAGTGGTTCTAGAAAAGTTTTGATCTTAGATTTTGTTTGCAAGCATAATATTGGGTTGGATCATAAAGGTTTCTTTGTCAAAATCTGGTGATTTTGGGCAGAATTGATAGGAGCATCAGACTTTGCTTCGGTTCATCTTTTCAGCTTTAACAGGTTTTCTTCTTTTGTTTTTGTAAATTCTTGAGTAATGTTTCTAAAGGATAATATTTGTATTTTGCTTGTTCTGGGAATGTTTACCATGTCAAACCTGCACAAATATTAAGAAACAGTTAGGAAGGGTCTCAAATCTATCGTGAAAAACAATGCAAAACAATGATTAAGAAAATTCAGTGAATTGGAATAATATTCTGCAATTTATTATAAGAAATATAGTTAATATGAATCAAGTGATTTATCAAATTTGAACTATTTATTAGTTTAAGAAATTCTTTTCAATTTTGAAGTTTCTCCCGGATGCCAGTGTGTCCCTCTCTCCTTTTAGACTCTTCCTGTGTTACAGTCGTATGTGGGGTTTAATCATTTATACCAAGCATTTGATATACCTTGAATCATTAATTTTATTTTTTTTGTTCTTCCATTATCTGGCATCATGTTTGCTCATGATGGAAATGGTTCAGATCTTTCAGTAAAATCTTATTACAGATCCCACATTCTTTACCTTCCATATATTTGCATTGTGTTGATGTCGTTATTTTTCCATAGTATCCGCCTTTTGCCAGATTGTAAAATTTGCTTTGGGATGCTTGAATCTCCTTTAATAACTATTCACTTGGGCATTATTTATTTCCCTTTGGTGCGAAAGCACTAAATTCGGAGGTTCCCCGTACCTATTCCCTGTAGTCTATCATCTTACAAAATTATTAACTCTATCCTTGTTGTCCATGCATGCACCCTCTTGGATTTAATCATTGATTAAATGCGTTGTCCATGTAGTAATGATATTGATGTAAAATGTGAGATCATTTTTCCAAACACTTTATACCCAGGTCATTGTATTCTCTGGTTTTGAGATAAATACATGTTGCTTGAAATACTCAGCCAACATTCATGAGTGTTCTAAGTCAGGTGTTCCCTAGATAGCCAGTGTCCAACCATGCGCACCCAATGATCTGCAACACTCGAATATAGAAGGAACTAGATGTTTAATAAGTTACCTTATTTCATACGCTTCCTATCACAACAACAAAACTTGAGCTTGGTAGGATGTAAAAATATAAATAGCCTCTCTGATTTCATTTGTAATCTTTCACTGGTGCAACACTTGGAAATAGATTGTTGTAGAGGTTTAAATAATCATCTTGAATTTATTGGCAACCTGTCATAGCTGAAGTGCCTAAACATTATAGAATTCTAATAATCCCTTGGACTCTCTTGACAACCAATCTCAGCCGTAGCACTTGAACTTTTGTGGAATATTGTTTGAGTTGATCTTTGTTGAGAACGAAGGCCAAAACTATTATTTTAGTCTTAGTTATACCAATTGAATGTGACTCATGTTAAAGTTAACTCATGCATGATATTTAGTATGAAAGTTAAACTTTACTTGAACATTTAATTTGGTGGTATTATCTTTCTCCATGCTATGAGTCTGGCAGTAGATATCGGTGGAAATTTTAGTTCATTTTTATTTTGTTTATTGTGTCATTTTACTGGTGATTTAAGCCTTAGTGAATCATAGTAAATGTTGTGTTTTTGTGTTATCATCTCTTCCCTAACTGGATAATGCAATGGATGTAGATAACTTGATAGGATCTTCCTTATTCAGTGTTCTCTATGTGAGTTTCCCAATAAGTATAATCTTATACGCAACCTTTAACTACCCATTTTAATGTTGTTCAAGGAATATAAATATCTTTTGTCCTTCTATGGTGCCATGCAAAGTGTGTGTGAATGCTATAACTCTCTTGTAACAACTGTCGATCCTTGTGGTTGTCGATTGGTAGTTTAATCCCCAATCCATGTGCCACTTGAGTTCTTACATTTAAAGCTAATTCTTTATTGCATGCCATATCTTAGCCATGGAAACCGTTATGAACTAGGAGTTTAGTAGTTGTAAAATTTGGCCCTCATTGTTAGATACTATGCATATGCCAACACCTCCTTCACTATCGAGACTTCAGGTGTATTGGGATTCTGAGCTAAAGAAGTCATTGCCACAAGCTGTAGTATGCAAACGGCTTAGTAATCATTTAGTTTTGTTATATTTATTGAAAAGAAAATTTGGTTAAATTATAATTTTATAATTTAAAGTTATAATAAGTATTAGGATTGATTTGCTTATATATAGATGACATTTAATTATGAAATGATTTATCTATTATAATGTTTAGTTCAAGAAGGTTTAATGGTAGCATGTGATGGATAGTCATGTTATTCTTCTAAATGAATAGACTATATTTAGGATTTTGTTTATTTTATTAATATGACTTATTAATTGTGTAATAAAGGATCATTACTTTAAACTATTCCTTTGGTGTTGATCCTGAGTTAAGGAAATTAATTGTTTGAAGTTATCAAAATGAAAGATTGTTTTGAATTATGAAAAGAAATAGATAAAGTTATGCATAGAAAGAGTATTTAAGGTATGGTTGAAAGCAATTATAATTATATTTATGAATTAGCTATTAAAATCGTAATTTGATTTGTTTAAAAATCTAAGACTACAATTGGTGTAAAAATAGATATCTTTAAGAGATGTTGCTTAAATATCTTTGGAGTGAATGATAATTTGCTTGATAATGTTTAAATATAAAGGAGCAATAGGTATTTTGGTACATATGACTTTCTGAAACCTATATGTTCTTTAAATGAACTAATGATTTAATGGAGTTTTGCAATTCTGGCATAGGAATTTGTTATGGTTAGGACATGCATGTTGTTTATGATGCCTTTGTGGTGAAAGAAAATATAATGTTTTATGTCTTGGATGAAATGAGATCATACCCTATTATGATTGTGCATGTCGACTATCTTATATGATAGAATTTTGCGAAAAGGAAGAGTGGGTTTCGTTAGGGGCCGAAACCCAAAGTGATGACCAGGGTAACCTATTGGAAGTTATTAATTCTGTGAAAATAATAACAATTGTACTTGGGATTTATTAATTAAATTTAGATAAATAAATGCCTTACCTAATGCCTTAATGCTCATTTAGATTAAGGGTAGGTTGAGAAGGCCTGGAATGGCTTGTCGTCTACCTTGTCTTTCAGAAAGGTACTATGACTCCACATGAGTTTGTCTAGGGGTCGAGAATCTGTAGAGATTGCGAGGGTAACTCTAGATGAGGGCCGATAGTCTAGGAAGAATCACTAGGGTAACTTAGGACAACTATGTGATGACACTCTATCTTGAAGCATGTTTGTGGTCTCTTAGGTAGAGTCACCTATGTTACTGTTGTTGCCTCTAAAAGTTTACTTGTGATCTTGTAATTCAGATTTTATCATGTTGTTATGTGTTGTCAACCATGTAATGTATTCTATGTTTTTTGTTATGTACTTGATTGTCTACTGGACCTGTCTCTATCTCCTAGCACGGAGGGAGTGGACCTTCGGGTTCCACGCAGTTGGGTGGAAGCCATGCTATTACCTTCATTGGATATTCTTATAGATGACATTATACTTTTAGCTGGTTCTTATTAGTTCTTTGATCATGGCAGTGGCCGCTGAACGTGTTCGGATGCAGACATTTGATATGAGATCATTACCCTCTTGTATATGTATCTCATGTTTATGAGTGAACTCTTTGTACCATCATTATGATGTATTGAGATTTATGAGAATCTCACTAGATGTAAATCTAAATATATATAAATGTCTTGACTGTATAAGCTTTGTAAAGTGGATTATTCATGAATGTGGTTTGTACTTGTGTTTTTAAACCTTAATAGTATGGTGTGATGTTTTTAATAATAATGTTTAAGTAACATCGTCTTCGAATCCATAAGACATTAGTATAATCAAATGATATAAAAAAAAAATTATTCGGATAATTTTCTACTTAATGTTTTGTCCTTTGGATTCCTTGGCGGGGCACTACACTATCTATCACTCTTTCATGAATAGACAATAAATTTGGATTGGATAAATACAAAACCATGACTAGAATGCCAAAAGTCAATGAGGAAATTGCAAAAGCATATATATACAAATGTATATATGTACATATATATGTATATATATTTGTATATGTACATATGTATACGTGTGTATGCATATATATATGTGTGTTTTGCATTTTGCATTTTGCATTTACCTAGGTCTGATTTTTCAAACCCTTGGATGTCACTCCTCAAAATGCCTCTTTCACACCTCAAATTCGATGATGATCTAATTGTAAGCCCTAGATGCCTCAAATTTGACTATTTTCAGCCCTCAAACTTAGTTGACTTGTTCAAGAATCCTCATGCGTATCCTGGGATATACAACCTACTCTAGATGATCCACACGTGCTAGCTAAAGGTGTGTAATCTGCTGCAAATCCCACGTGCCAGCTTGTGAAGGAACAAACAACAATAATGAACAAAAAATTAACTCTTGATCTGCCAATAACACCTCTATAAATTCTGAAATTTTTGATCTCTTGAATCCAATGAAGCTCAGATAATAACCTCTGAATGAGATTATTCAATCTAGTGCCCTTGGGTGATCTTTCTCATTTACAAACATTTTTCTTTTTGAGGGATTTATATGTGTATTTATATGCATATGTATATATGTATGTATGTATATATATCTATATCTGCATAGATATATCCGTATGCATATGTATGTATGTACACATACACACATATACATACACACACACACACACACACACACATATATATCTGTGTATGTAAGTGTACATATAATTGTGTGTGTATATATATGTCTATGTGCATATACATGTGTATCTATATATATGTGTATATATGGGTGAAGGAATGAGTCTATTGTTTATGCATATGTGCGTGAAACAATTACTAAATAGTATTGGTTGTTGAAACAAAGAAACTATATGGGGGACAGTTTCAAAAGTTGTCAGATAAAATTGGTGCAGAATGTACATTTTCTATAACCACATGCCAAATACATATGTAGTATTCCACACCCTCTTATTTAGAAACATGACACAATGTGTTTTCCAGTGGTTGTTGATTTTGCAAGAATCTATGCCATTTGTTTATTATTTGGCATCTTACCTGCATTATACAAATTAGTATACTGTTGCAACAATGTGTAGAGGTATGCTCTGAACCAATTTATGCATTTGAAAATACTATGGCTAGAGATGTGTAAGAAAGAGAACATAGACTGTTAAATATATTGATTGAATATCTAACTATTATTTTCATTGTGTGGTTGATAATCATCATAAATTGTCCTTTAGGTAAATTGCAATGCCATTTCTTTTTTAGAGGATAAAAAGTTGTAGATAATTCATTATAGTATATGTTTGTGACCTTCTGTTTGAGCCAATTTTGAAGCTAACTATAGATAGAGAAACTGAAATTGTGTAGGAATTTGCATCTATGGCAATGTGTGTTGTTTAGGAATTAGAGATAAGCACTGAAAACTTCAACTAATATGTGAGTAATATTTTAATTATTTCATCTTATATATTCATTTTTAAATGTACCCTGGATCGTGTGAGGTATGTAAATTAATATTAAAGCTACAATGGACAATGTAGTGTATTTTCCCAATTTTGCTCATTTAGTCTTCTTATGCTTTTTGTAGGATTATACTATGGGACATAGTTCCCCTGATGACATGGATATGGCCATTGGTGTTGCTTGTTCAAATGTTGGGAAACTATACCTCAAAAAGGTCGATAGAATCACAAGCAACAAAATCATATTTGCTTGAAGTGATTTTTGACTTTCCTAGCTACATCTGTTGATTGCCTTATAGTAGTAAGCTATTGCTTCATTATCAAGGCGTATATCAATCTTAATAGTAAATTAAATCTATGTAAGCATGCATTCCAATTTCCAATTAGACATGTCAACTACTACCAACAATGCAACTTACCCACTAGAGATATCCATAATGAATTCTTGAACATGTTCATGATGCCCATGGATGAAGAAATAGATAGAGTATTAGGTATATCTTGAATAGGTGGAAATGTTTCAATGACTTTTTTTGTTTCATGGAAATACAATTAACTTGAATTGAATAGAAAATTTGAAAAAAAAAATCTCAAACTCCTTTTTAATAAAATAATTCCATGAACAATAGGATAAATTTAAGTGTCATTATTTGAACCAAATGCATCGATTGGCAATAGTATGCAGAAAAAATCGGCACATAGATTTTATAGTTCTAGATTTTATAGTTGTTTGGAACTAATTTTCATTTGATAAATTTAAGTGCAGTTGACATGCATGCTTTACAGAGAAAATATTAGTTCCATTGTTAGTGATCACTAACATAGGAGTTGACATTAGTGGATTATGATCTTAGGTCTTTAACCGAGAAGTTGAGAT
>VDFB02144425.1:0-19914 GCA_007258455.2 Sequoia sempervirens
GCTTTCAATCTTTAGGAAAAGGTACCAAATCCCAGGTTTGATTCTTTTTTCAATGATGCCATTTCCTCATTCATGGCTTCCAACTAGGAATCTAAATTAGACATATTAATAGCCTCTTTTACAATTCTAGGCTCATCAATGCTAGTAATCAAAGCATAGGCACAACTTGAATCCAACATGGAAAATCCATACCTTTCAGGTTGTCACTTCTCACGTGTAGACCCCCTCATTGGTTGAGGCTAAGGTCCTTCCTGTTTATAATTCTCAGAGCTGCTAGAGCTCTCCTCAATTTTAGATACACTTTTAACTTTTAGTTCCTCTTTATCTAGAGTTTGAGGAATTTCAACTACATCATCCTTCTTTTATTTTCCTTTTTTCTCTGACTGTAGATCAACTACAGAAGGTTTCAACTCCTGAAAGATTACACTTCTGTTGTACACAACCTTCTCAATAACAGGTTTCCAAAGCTTGTATCCTTTCACACCAATGTTGTAGCCAATGAAGATACATTTTACAGCTTTATTTTCCAACTTAGATCTTTTCTCATTTGGCACATAAACATATGCTTCATAGCCAAAAACATGAATATGTCTCAAAGAGGGCTTCTTACCAAACCACGCTTCCATAGGAATTTTGTCAACAAAACCCGAACTAGGTGAATGATTAACCATGCAACATGTTATAGCTACAACCTCAACATAGAACTTCTGTTCCAGACCAACACTATTCAACATACTTCTCAGTCTTTCCATTAGAATCCTATTCAACCTCTCAACAACTCCATTCTGTTGTGGAGTATAAGGCATAGTTTTATACCTTTTAATCCCATGGTCTTTGCAATACCTTTCAAAATCTGTAGAACATAATTGACTGCCATTATCTATCCTTAAGCATTTAATTTTTCTTCTAGTCTAATTTTCTACCAAGTTTTTAAAATCTTTAAATTTTCTGAACACTTCTTATTTACTTTTAAGAAAATACACAAATGTCCTTGAATAATCATCAATAAAAGAAAAATAATATTTAGATTTCAATAACAAAGGAACATTCACTAGACCAAATACATCAGAGTGAACATAATTTAGTATGCCAAAAGACTTATGAGGACTAGAATAAAATGAAACACAGTGTTGCTTTCCATAAATGCAATGTTCACAAAAATCAAAATCAAGGTTACAATCATCAAGCCCTTCGACCAAGTTTTTATTCTTCAAGGATTTTAAGCCCTTTTCTCCTATGTGACTGAGTCTATGATGCCACAACATGGTTTTCTCTGCTGGGAGTTTCACCTCCATATAATTTGTACCCAGAGGAACTTAGTTCTCCTTCTCTACAGGAGCAACTTTTCTTGACTTTATAGAGATGTCGTTACATTGAACATGACATGCATCCAGCTTGTATAGAGTGCCTATGCATGCACCCTTAGCTAGCACCATTTAACCTCTAGTCATTTTACAACTTCCACTCGAGAAGGAAACATGCACACCAACATCATTCAACTTACTAATAGAAAGTAGATTACGAGCCAGACTTGGTATGTGCATTACACCATCAATTCCTTTGATTCTTCCATTAGGAAATTGGATTTTGACTCTTCCACGACCAACAATTTCAAGAGATGAATCACTTGCTAGGTACACCTTTCCACCAACATACTTTTCATACTTCATGAACCAACCTCTATGAGATTTCATGTGAAAAGATGCACCTGATTCAATCAACCAGACATCATCTGATGCCTGAGTCACTAAGGCTACACTGAAGGTGTCTGCATCAATCTAAGAAGAATAATTGTCTGAAAAGTTCTTCTTCTTCTTCTTCTTTTTCTCCTCTTTATAATCCTTCCAAATATGACCAATTTTCCCACAATTCTAGCATTTCACCTTGGACTTCTTTTCTGGAGACTTTGATATCCCTTCAGATTTGGATTTAGACCTCTTGTCTTCCTTCTTTCCTCTCTCCTTGATCTACCCCAAACAACAAGGGCCTCCTTGGCCATATCAGAAGATTTCCTCTGCATTTCTTCTGACAACAGTGAAGCAACCACATATTTTGTCTTGAAAGTGGTTTTTGTACTTCTAACAGCCATCACCAAATGATCCCATGTGCTAGGTAAGGAACACAAAAAAAGCATACATCGATCCTCCTCCTCTATCTTCACACCCACAGAGGCCAACTAAGCAACAATCATGTTAAATGAATTCAAATGGTCTGTAATGGATGCACCTTCTTCCATCTTCAAGGATTTTAAATTCTTCCTCAAGAATAACTTGTTTACCAGAGACTTTCCCTAATAGATATCACCAAGTTTCTTCCATAAAGAAGATGCAGTCTTATCATGGATGTTCAAGAGAAAAGAATTAGCCAGACAAAGTCTTATCAACCCTTTGGCTTTTCTATATAGGAGATCCCAATCTTCTTGCTTCATGCTTGAGGTTTTAGTTCCAGACACAAATCCAAAGATCTCTTTCCACCAATAGATCTTCAATTTTGATTTTCCACAACTCAAAATTACCACCATTGAACTTTTCAATTTCTACTCTTCTTGATGTGCTTGTTGTCTCAATCTATAACCAAGACAATCGGTTTTCTCTGCAAGACTCCCACTGAATAGAATTAGCAAAAAAAAAAAGCCCTACTCACAAGGATAACACAACTGGCCAAGCTTTGATACCACTTGAAAGGAAAGCATGGTGCAAAAATTCCTTCCAAATGCAAAATTCTTAGGAAAGAAGTGCAAAATAAATTTTTCTTAATTTTTGAATTATAATCATTAAGATGCACACCATCAAAATACAAGAATAGAAAATTTAAGCAACACAAATTGAACACCAGGTTTACGTGGGAAAACCATTATGGGAGAGAAACCCACACACCAAGAAAAGTCACTTTGTATTACAGTAAATAGATTACATATAGAGTTATAGACTCCACTTTCAGGTGTTAATTCGTAGGATCAGTTCGGCAACAAATTACATTCACTCTTCCTTAGAGAAAACACCAACTCAATGCAATACCATTCATCTCTCACTCATTACATTACAAAAATCCCATTTTATCTCACTCATTCTTTAGGTCAGCCTAATCTCTCCATGTCATAGTACCAATTTTCCAACCAATGAGCAATTTGATTTTGTAATGCAATTACATCGTTATCATGAATTACAACTGTCAAATTCAATTTGAAAACTTTGGTCCAATGATCGTTGATTCACAATAGTGATGTAGAATCAAAAAATGGATCTATTACATGTGTCAACACATCACTTGTCCAATGTTGTTGACCATCACACCATTTGGGTTCCACCAAGATGTTCTTCACAAGCTACTAGGTCACTCATCGCCATTTCAGGGGGACACCAATTCATCTCCGATTGATATAAGGAAGTCCCACCAATGTTCATTTTTAATCTTATCGGCTTGTCCCATGTGGTCCCCACCTCCATCAACTTGTATTTGTGGTCGCTAAGTTAGAGGCTTCCAAAACCTCACAACCTATGACAAGAGGCTCCACAATTCTGGTTTTCTGTGATCTAGCGACATCGCCACAACTATCAGCTCATCAAAGAGACTTGAGATAGAGTACCACTGACAAAGCCAAGTCACACTAACAAGAGCCACCAACATGCTCACCACAACCCATTGGTCTATCAGAGACAAAAAATAGAGTCCCACTGATAACACATTGTCACACCGAAACAGTCACATCAGAGTATCAGGGAGACAATATAGAGAGTCCCACCAAAGTGACCTACTCCCACCAATAGGATACACCACACTGAATAGAATGTCATCAGTTCATCAATGAGACTGAGAACAAGGTCCTGCCGATAAAGAACTGTTCGACCGATAGAGAAACGAACACAACTATTGCAGGAAGTCGATCAAGCTAGTAAATTGCACCTTTTCCAACAAAAAATATAAATGCATTAAGTATAATTTAATAAGATACTTGATCATAATTTATTGTTGGCATTTCATGATTGTCTAATTTTGGGAAGGTGATATTTTGGTTTAATTTCTAACTAAATTTCTAGTTGTTTTTCTTAACTAGCCTATATTTCCTGACTAGTTTGAGAAGATAATCATGGCTATTTCAAAAGTTTCTTAGGTTTTGTTATTATATATTTGATAGACATATTTATAAGTCTCAAATGTTGTCACTTTTGAAAGTTTTAAGTATTAGGTTCATGAAGAGGAATATATAAAATTATAAATTGTCCATTCCTTTTCATTGTCTATTATACACCATGAACCTTGAATTTTTATTGCAATAAAATTGATTTTGAGAATTAGAGCCAGCAAGCATATTCATATAAATTTATTTTATGATAGAGAGTTTAATTTTATTAAATCATGTATATTCAATTGGTTTTGTGTTGACTTAGTAACCATATGGTTTCATTTTCCTTGTAAGGTTAAAATTGAGTGGTAAATTATACTTTCCAAGCCTATTTTGATGAAATTTGATACATGGTTTTGAGTTCCTTAGAGGTATGTATATGGACATAGATACAAATTTTAGGGACTTGTTGCACCTAAGCATGAAGATTATGAACATAGGTGAATATTGCTAAAGAAATTAAACAAGGACTTGGAAAAGTTAGCACACCAAGTATTTGAAGATTTGTTAGAGGTGGAGAATAAGGATTAGGAGTGATAAAAGGTATTACTTATGCAATATTGGGCTCACTAATAAATATAATTAAGACCATGTATTTGAAACAAGTTATTATTTCCTTAAAAATGTAGAATTTGGTGCTAAATATGCTCCTTGTACATGGAAAATATACAAGCATTACCAAAAGTTGAATGTGATCTTATGTAAATTAAGGCTTAACTAAAGATTTTTTATAAAGATATGAGATTTTCTTAAGAATTTATTATTGTAGGGATTATGTGATTTGAGAGCTAGTAAAAAGACAACAAATCTAGACATTATAAATAGACTTATTATTATTCAATGTCAAAATTATAATTCCTTATATTTCAAAATTAGGCTCTTTTATTTGTGATTGTAAATTAAACTTAAATTTGGAGAAACTTTTTTGTTCTTCTCCTCTTGGGTGTTAATACTTGGCATATCATTCACCTTGAAAGTCCTAAAAGTCTTGTAATTCTAATTTAGGTTTAGGTTTTAGGGTTTAGGTCCTAGGGTTAAGGTTTTGATTTCTAAGTTTTTTTGTCCAATTTAGGTTGAATTCTAGTTAATTTAGGTATAGATTTTATGGTTTTCAATTTACAATTTAATGTTTTTTCTTTGGTTGATGTTTTTGGAACTACAAATAAAATTTAAAAACTATAAAAAATTCAACCTAATTATAAACAAAATAAAAAAAACTAAATAATAATTAAAAAACAAAAATGCAATATATAAAGCCAAAAAAGTGCATAATTCAACCAACTTGGAGGTCACTGAGGTTGGTTGAGTCGATGGGAGGAGGTGGCAATGAAAATTTGGTTGAAATAGCCCCTTAGAAATGTGTAAATGAAATGCACTCTTGCTCTTGGTCGGCCAAACTCGTAGTGAAAAATGAAAATGATAGTCCTTTATTTAAAAAAAAATAAATAGCTTTCAATAACCCATATGCGTTTTATAATGCGTACACGTTTGTTGGTGCATACCTGAATCTAAATGCATACTAGTTTGGATTTAGGCTTGGGTACCCGATCTAAAGCGTGTATGTGTTTCCTGTGATTTTTTTTTGTTTTGGCCAAAACTTCCCCTCTTCGTGGACCCAACTTCTTCCTTTTACCCACTTACTTTTCTTATATAATTATGAACAAGTGAATGGAGTGGACGTTATTGAGATTTTCTTAATTTATGAGTATGTACCTATTTATGTATAGGTGTTTGTCTATAAGCTAATTTGAGATGACTTAATGTGTATAGGTTTATGGACCCCCCTATGTGTTATTGTAACTAGATTAACACATCTTGCCTATGTTAACCCTTAGGAGAGTATGTGTTGGATAAATGTTCTTGTACATTAATGTAAAAAATTTGAACCAAGATTAATATAGTAGCTGAATTATATTGCCTCACAATAGGGTTGAGAGGATACTAGAAGGGCATAGGTAGAAGACAATGGTTCTGTTAAGTGTAGCTCATCTTACTCATCTTAAGGTTATCATCAAAATTGTAAAACCTATGACCTATTCATAGATAATCTTATCATTTCTCTAACATGATAGAAGTTGAGGATCATGATCCACAAAAAGAAAAATATTCATCTAAAACATAAGGTTAGCCAACTTGCACCAATAGCATGTAGGGGATATATGTTAGTAGGTACCTAGTTTCATAGGGTTTGGATAGGATTTTTCTAATGGCATGCAAACAATGGAGGCCATGATTTACCCATCTCTAGAGTTGAGTATTTGTATCTGTATATCAAAAGGAATGTGTGTGCTTCGAATGTTGTTTCTTGCATGAGGTATGGTTCTCAAGGTTCCAATTGTTAACTCAATCTAAATGATTGATAGCATAGGTGCTCAGAGTATCATGTGAGGTAAAACCATAAGATAATCTTATTATATGTATCTAGTTATAAGGTGACTCAAATGTTTAGTGGTCTATAAAAATATTATTAATGATCACATGTGTTATGTATTGTTACTCTTATGCTCTTTTTTATGATGATAACAAGTAGTGTGGGATTTGATTATCTTGTCAACACATATATTTAGGAAATAAGATAAGGATGAACCCACTGTGTAGTATGGGATGTGCTTATTTATATTTTCCCTATTGTCACCTTACTATAATTATCTTTGTGTATATGCGATGTATGTATAAGTTGATCACTATATATATGTGTAGACGTCCAATTTTGATCACTTCCACATGATCAAACGCGTCTCCCTATTCATCCGGTTGCTCATCCCCTTTGTCAATATTAATTAAACCAGGTGTTTAATTAATACCCTGCATCTTGCACAAAGGTCCTAAAGTATTTAATTTAATACTTTACCCCTCTTCCCCCTCTAAATTAAATAAATATCCCCTTTTATTTTAATTTAGTCATATTCCCCTTTTGAATTAAAATTCATTTTAAATTCCTCTTTTCTCTCTCATGGTCATTATCCTCCAACTTTGCAAGTTAGTCCCTCAATCCATTTTAATTACTTCATCTTCTTCTAATTAACTGTGGTTAGTATGTAATAACTCTTAAATCACCATATACATCCTCCATAATCTCCCACTTGCTTCTAATGAGTCATTAGTCCATCTAACTGAGTACTTGCACAACCTTAATCATTTGATTAGCCTAACCTAATCCCCATCCTATTTATGGCATATGTCCTTGAGTCAACCTTATTAAAGGCTTTCTCCTTTTGGACAATGCATCCCCCTTCCCCATGTGAATTTTTAATTCACCTTTAATCCCCCAAGGCACCTAAAAGGAATTTTTAATTCCTTCACTTCTCCCCACATGTCCTCTATTCATTCTTTATTCTTTCTCTATCCCCATGAGAATATTTGAGGAATTTTAATTCCTCAAGCATGTCCCTTCCTCACTCCACATGGGGACAAGGGACCTCCTTTATGAGGAGATCTCGTCCAATCCCAAGTACTTTGTACCCCCCTCCATGTCATGTACTTCTGCTTCCACCTCATGTCCACTTCACCTTTTAGGGCTACATCACATGCCACATGTCAAGATGTGGGGGCTTGTGAGTTCTCAACCCACCTTAGCCCTACATCTTGATATTTAGTGGCTCAATCTTGGCCATCCATTTCCCCTAGGAATTCTCAAAATTCCTATAAATACCCTCTTTCATTTTGAGATCATTTTGCTAGCCAAACTCTTGCAGTTTTGTCTCTCAATCCACACTTAGCCATTTTCATATTTTCATCCACTTGCACCCATCCTCACATCATTTAGCTTGCATCTGCTTGCCATCAAAGGAGCATACACATCCAAGATCGAAGGGCCAACCAAAGGATCGACTCAACGCAAGGTATAAAGTTCCATTTTGTGGCTTTGTCTTGTTTTGTTTCTAACTTAGGCTAATCTTGAAGTGTAGGTTGTTTAAGTTGTTTATTTGCACTCTTTCACTTGTTGCTTGCTTCCCAACGCTTCACATTCTACCTGGTATCACATTTCTGCATCGGGCTTGGTAAATCTTACCAAATGGGTCTACTTTTTTCATGTTTGCTATTTTGCATTTTCAAGGTCCAGTTGCGTAGTGGGCGACCGTCCTCGGCAGTGGCGCGTGCATCTGCCCGGGCCGCGGCGTGATCGGCCTACCAGAGTGGCGAATTGCCCGGCAGCATGGACTACCCGCGTAGCATGAATTTGTCCCGGCTGTGGTGGCGGATTTGTCCTCCGGTGGCGGACCTGTCCTGCTGGGGCAGACCTGTCCTGACAGAGTGGCGGACTGGTCCTGACAGAGTGGCGGATCTGTCCTTGCAGAGTGGCGGACCTGTCCTCCAGAAGGTAAAAAAAAGTTCAAGTTTTTTCCGATTGTCTTTTGGTAAAATAGGAACATAGTTTAATTAAAGGGTGTCAATAAACCTTGTTTGGCGTGTTTGGGAAGGCTATTTGACGTATCCAATCCCCTTGCGCCATTTGGCGATCCTGGGTGAAGAGAAATCGTAGCTTTCCAAGTCCTTTTGAGTCACCCTTTTTCACTTTCTTAGTGGGACCTGTTTGGGGATTTCATCACCCCAAGGGACAATTCCAACCACGCATACCAGTGGGGTATATAAAGGGGGGAGAGCGAAAGCTGTACCTCAATCCAACCACGTTGTAATTGGTGAAGCGTCGGGATGACGTGAAGAGTTGGTCCGAGCCTTTAGTATCTCGCTAAGGTTCCCGACTCACGCTTGTAACGAGTTGGTGTTCACGGTTTGGGCCTCACGTATCGGGTGTATATCGAGGACTCCTTAGCAACCATGTGCATCCTAGAGTAGAAGACTTCGTTGACCATACCCGTTTTTACTAATATTAGGGTTGTGCTATTTGAATTGTCTTTCTTGTGCATAAACCAGTGATTGCCAGTTTGGCCAAGTCTTTTATGCTTGCTATATTTTGGGTCCTTTGCCTTTCCATCCAAACATCCAACTTAAAAATTTCCCCCTTATAAACCTCGGCCCCAACCCCCGTATGGGAATTGCAGTAAAGGCGCATCTGCCCTAACTCCGGTGGGCGGACCTCGTCTAATTTCAAGTATGGGACTCGTCCTAACCCTGTGGCGGACGTGTCCAATTGCTATGGCGAACCTGTCCTAATCCTGTGGCAGACCTGTCCAATTTCTATGGTGGACCTGTCCCTGTGCTGTGGCGGACCTATCTAATTGCAGTGGCGAACCTGTCCTTGCAGAGTGGCGGACCTGTCCCTTTGACCAGCCTATATCATCACTTGGCATTCATTGTCCCTTTGTCTTGAACGTCGAAGCGACCATTTAGCATCCAAAACAAACATCCGAACGTCCATTCTGGGCCCCCATCCCTTCGTTCTAAGGGTCATTGGTCCTTCGCTTGTTTCAAGAACCATTCATCTATCTTGAGACACTCCCCATCCATCCTAAACACGCTTTCATCTCCGATCTCCGTTATTCCATATAAACCCCGTTGGAGTTGTCATCCAAGTTGACCTAGGTATTTATCCCTAATCACAATCATCATAGCTGGCTTAGGATCGCTATCCATCTTAGGTCAGTTATCCTTTTCGACCCAATCAATCCGCTTCTATCTCAAGTTGGATTCGGTGTCGTTATCATACATCCACCTTTCAATCAATACCTAGTGTTACCAAGGATCCTTCTTAAACTCGGTTGTGGATCTCGGTCTTCATCTTATCTATCATCACATCAATCCTAATCATCAGATCGATCTGATCCCCACATCATCAAACCTATTCGGACCAATACCCAAAATCTAGGTTAATCCAGTATCTACCAATCAATCCAATCCAATTCCATCGAGTCAATCCACGTCGACATAATCAATCGTCGTCAACTAATCTTTCATCAAAATCAAATCAATCCTTCATCATCAAGGTCTTTCTAATATCTTGATCCCTCTCACCATCTTGCATGCCCGTTCAGACTCGATCGCAAGCAAAGAAAATGGCCGACCAACAAGCCCTGAATGCCCAATCAAACAATCCTCAAGATCCCAATAACACAATGAACATCCCCCACGATCCCCACAACGGTACCTCATCACAATCCAACGTGGATGGTCAAAACACGTCACCACCTGGGGAAGAAAACATGGCTGACCAACCTGAGCTCACATTTGAGGAACATTTCAGCAACCCTGTTAATGCCCAAATGACATAACGCCTTCTCGAAAGACATGGTGACCAAATCTTGGCTCACTTGATTGACAAAGGTGTCAAACTGCCGTCAGGTGTCGACTTATCCAAGTATGGCACCTCTACAACCAATGTGTCCCAACGTTCACATGACATCCCCAGTAGCTCGTATGTCCCCAACGTTCCTTCCGCAGAAGGTTGGCATCAACCTGAATTCGGCAACACTGTCCTATATCCCGTTGGAAATCCCACACATCCCGCCATCTCGGTCACAGGAACACCCCAAACCGTCGATCCCAATGATCCTTTTGCCTATGGCATGCCACAAAACGTCCCACAACAGCAACCATTAATGCTACCAGCACCACCCCTCTCGAACCCGCTTCCTGTCAACACTGGGGGCAACCCCTTCGCCGCATTACCCTGACCTCCTGGGACAAACAATCTGTCACCATCGTCATTTGTACCTCAACAACCACCTCAATCCAACATTCCTCCTCCATCGTCATTCAACCCTCCACCATCATCCCAATCCAACATCCCTCCTCCATCGTCATTCAATCCTCCCCCATCATCCCAATCCAACATTCCTCCACCATCATCGTTCGTACCTCAACAGCCGCCCCAATCTAACATCCCTCCATCATCATCATTCGTATCCCAACAACCTCCCCAAGCCTATGCTTCCACTAGCGCTCAACAACCTCCCTCGCACCACATCTCAATCGCACCTCCACCTCAACAACAACCGTTGGTCAATCCCCCATTCTCAACACAACCATCATAGCATCAACCGCAAGGAAATCAACCTCAGCCTTCAGCCCCGACCATATCTCCATTCCTTGCATCCATTTTACACCCGCAAGTGCAACCACCACAGAACATCCCATCTCGCCCATCACAGCCACCAACTATGCATCAACAACAATATCAACAACCACCCCATCATTACAACTATTACAACCAGCCCCAATATCAACAACAACAACCCTCCTATGGGGCATCGCAACAGTCATATCAGCACCCCCAATATCCGCAAGCTAATCAACAACACCTTCTCCCTACTTCCCCACAGTACGCCACCCATAACTACCAGACCCATCCATATTCTGCCTCACAACAACAACCTCTTTATCAGCAAGGTCCATTGGCGTATCAACAAGGGCTGCCACCTCCTCATCCATATGCCCATCTCCAAACATCCTCTCAGAATCCACAATCGTCCTACCATCAATACCCGTCTGACACACCAGCTAATGCGGACATCCTGGAAATCAAAGCCGCACTAAAAGATCTCCAGGCAGGGACTAGCAAACAATCGTTCAAGTTCGAAGATCTATGCCCATATCCGTATGATCCCTCCATCTCATTGATTCCCTTCCCAAACGTTTTGAGATGCGAGATTTGACCAAATATGAGGCAGAGATCCCTGGAGCCCACCTCTGGGAATTTGCTCTGATTAATTTAAAGAGAGAGTGAGTCCACAATGAAGCCAAGCCTATCCTCTTGGGTCGTCTATTCCCCCGAAGTCTAGGAAGCGACGCACTAGGGTGGTTCATGACCCTCGAAAAGGGATCTATAAAATCTTTTGCGGAATTGTCAGAAAGGTTTGTCTCCTACATCTCCTTCAACCTGGAGAAGGATACGGATACACTGGATCTCCTCAAAGAGAAACAACGTGAAGGGGAAACCTTTACTAGCTACCTCCAAAGGTGGCGTGCCCTAGCAAGCCGAATGAAAACCCCTTTGAAAGAGAAGGACATGGTCACCCTTTTTGTGGAGAACTCTCATCCCGACATGGCCCACAACTTCCGATTACATTGTGTTACCACTTTCGCGGAAGTAGTGGAGAAAGGACCCATCCTCGAGCATGCCCTTGTTGCCAAGGGGCACATTAAAATATATAACCAAGATAGGGAAAGGACATTCAACGACAAGCCACATTTTTGGAACAAGAACAAAAATGCAGTAAATGATGGTGTCACTGACACTAAACATGTCCACGTGGCCAACACATCTCAGAAACAACAACAATCCATACCCAATGCCATATCAGTACCGCAAGGCACGCCCCATCCTCCCCAACAGTCCAATCAAAATAACCAAGGGAACACTAAGCGCCAGTATGCTCAACTAGGAGAACCCTTGAGTGTCGTCTTCAATAAATTGCTGCAAATCAGCTATCCGATCACATATCCTGTCACCAAGCCACTCGACGAATCCAAACCTAAGCCCGCATGGTTTAGGGAAAATGAATATTGTGAGTTCCACAAAATCAAAGGACACTCTTTGAATAAGTGTCAAGGTCTAAAAAACTACGTCCAGGATCTCATAGATCGAGGTGACATCAAAGTTGATCCTAATCAAGCTCTGTCGTCCAATGCTCAGTTGCAGATCTATCAAAACGCCTTCCCAAACCATAACCAAGGCTCGAGCACTTCCAATAGTAATCCTCAAAACAACAGCACAAATAACGTGAGCTACAAGAATGTACCTCTCAATTACGAGGGTGTTATTCATTACATTGAGCAGGTAGAACCTCGTGTATCCATGATACATGTCAAAGCTAAAGATCCTCAATGTGTTGTTACCACACGACGAGCCCGCATCACCATTCCTGCAGCCTCTACACCTGCCCAACCGACTCCTGTAACTTCCCAGTACAATATCCTTGATCACCTGGGAAAGACCCCGGCACATATCTCCATCTTGGATTTACTCAAGTCTTCCCCCGTGTATCAAGAAATCCTCAACAGAGCCCTACAGGAGACCCATGTGCCTAATAATATGGATCCTACACAGTTCCAAGCCTTGGTAGGACACCTAGCTTCATCTCACCAATTACACTTCAGCCATGATGATATGCCCAACATTGATGCTAATCACAATCGCCCCTTACATATTGAAGTCGTGGTCGTTCGGCATAAAATAAAAAGGGTCTTGGTAGAATAATGGCTCACGCCCTCCAACTTGTACACTTTAAAATTCATAAAAGCGGTGGGGTATACCATGGGGACTTAAGCAACGGTGTACAATCAGGAAACATGACAATGCAAAAGAAATTGAAGGGATCATCCAATTTTTCTACATCCAAGTGGGATTTGGTAGTTCGATTACATCACGCCATGTCCTTGATGCGGACCTACCATATAATAATCTCTCCTCCCTCGGTAGTCCATGGCTCCATGTACTGTCTGGCCGTGCCCTCCCTCTACCATCGGTGCCTCAAATTCCCCGTCAACGGACAAGAGGTCACCATCTATGCCGACCCCCAACCATTCGAATATTGCCGCACTCTAGAGGCATCATTTCCCCATTTACATTATTGTCCTGGGGTCGAAATGGGGGCATCTCGGTCATCACCCATTAATCCACCATCCACCGTAATAACCGCTCCATCTTCCACCGATCCTACAGTCACAAAAGTCCAGATCATTGACAAAGGGTGTGGTGAGTACGAAATGCACACTGCTCTCAATATAGCAACCATGCCACCATCGCCACACGAGTATGGTCAACCTTCCCATGCTACCCCAAAAGAGGACAAGATTGTCACCTTCCGTGGCAAAAACATCCCTACTACCACTTTTGTATCCCCAAGTATCAAGACAGATGCGCCCGAAGAAGATATAAGCCAGTGGGTTTACCGAGAAGAGCCTCAGCCGGAAACTCCTCTCAAGGAATACTTCCAAGAAAAGTATCCCTGGCCGACAAAGTTTGTGGAAAAGCATAACTATCAAGGCAGAGGCCTAGGAAAGCAAGAAAAAGGGTGGTTACAACCCATTGATACATCTCCACTACCAAGAAATGTGGGCATTGGGTATGACAGAAAACAGAAAGGCCCCGAAACACCGTCTAATACTTCCAATAGTGTAGCTGTGGACAATGGCTCATTAGAAGACATACCCGAGGAAGAATCCATCATACGTGCGTACGATGATGTCGATCACGCCGACCTATCCTCCATGTTCGAATGCCTATCCGTCTGCACCATTAGCCTATCCCTTTGCCATCCTGAGCTCATTGATTGGGACCTACAAACTAGCACACCTGTCAGTATGACTGCGGATACATATGTCAACCTCATGGGATTGGGGGGGGGATGAACACTCCAGTCGCAAAAATGAGAATAAGAAAAATAAAAAGCGGTCATCTAGTGAAAACCTCCCTAAGGCACTTCCTGACCTGGAAAAAGTCAAAATAAAGGACGCATCTGATGGCGAAAACCTCGATGAGGCGCTAGAAGATGGAGATGTTCATCTTCCCCTTATGGGAACTCAGCTATCTGCCAGATCATCTGTTCTGATTGAAGAGACGCAAGAGATTAATTTGGGAACTGCTGAGAATCCTAAGATCACCTATGTAGCCAAGTCACTCTCCGAACAAGAGTATCCGGTCTTTGCGCAGCTACTCCGGGAAGGAATCATTAACTTTGCCTGGTCATACTCAGACATGCCAGGCTTAGACCATGCTTTAGTGGTTCATCACTTAGATATTCGCCCAGACGCCAGGCCTGGTAAGCAAAAACTCCGCAGGATGCATCCGCAAGTTGCGCTGTTAGTCAGGAAGGAATTAGAGAAGTTACTGGGGGCAGGGTTTATCAGACCAATTGACTACTCCGAATGGATCTCCAACATAGTGCCGGTTGCTAAACCAAATGGTGACATTCGAATATGTACGGACTTCAGGGATCTCAACAAAGCCTGCCCCAAAGACGACTTCCCCTTACCCAATATTGACATGTTAGTCAACCTAACAGCAGGACATGAGATGTTGTCTCTTATGGATGGCTTCTCCGGGTATAACCAGATTTGAATTGCACCAGAAGACCAACATAAAACTGCCTTCACAACTCCTTGGGGCACTTTCTGCTACAATGTCATGCCCTTCGGTCTCAAAAATGCGGGGGCAACATATCAGAGGGCAATGACGATCATCTTCCATGACCTTATACACATCATCATGGAGGATTATGTCGACGACCTATTAGGAAAATCCAGAACGTGAGCGGAGCATCCTGCCATCCTGAAAAAGATATTTGAGCAGTTAGAGCACTACAAGTTGTGGCTGAATCCAAAGAAGTGTGTCTTTGGGGTCACTTCTGGAAAGTTATTGGGTTTCATAGTCTCTCGTAGGGGCATTGAGGTTGATCCCGCTAAGGTGAAGGCTATCCTGGATATGCCCCCTCCACGCAATCTCAAACAGCTAAGAAGCCTTTAGGGAAAAATGCAATCCATCTGTCGGTTCATTGCCCAGCTGGCGGACAAGTGTCAACCATTCACTCATCTTCTGAAAAAAGATTCCACCTTCCGATGGAACCTGCAGTGTCAGATGGGATTCGACAAGATTAAGGAATATTTGGCCCATCCCCCAATATTGATGCCACCTATTCCCGGCAAGCCCCTCTTGCTCTACATCTCCGCCACTTCAGTCGCACTGGGGGCATTGTTGGCGCAACATGATGAGTTGTCAAAAGAAAGGGCAGTCTACTACATCAGTCGGACATTGGTTGGCTATGAGTTAAACTACTCTTCCATGGAAAAAGCCTACCTTGCACTCGTCTTCAGCACACAGAAGCTTCGGCATTACATGCTTAGCCATCCCGTAAAATTAATCGCCAAAATCAATCCATTGAAGTACCTATTATCTAGAACCACTCTGACCGGCCGCATGGCTAAGTGGGTCATGCTCCTCAGTGAATTCGACATAGAATACATGGACCGCAATGCTATCAAAGGGCAGATAATTGTAGATCAGTTGGCAGAAGCTCCTCTAGTTGACACTCACCCATTGATCACGGAATTCCCTGATGAGGAAGTCTTTTCAGTTGAGGAAACCCCCATGTGGACACTGTATTTTGATGGATCATATACACATAATGGATCAGGGGCAGGAATTTTATTAGTTACCCCTCAGGGTGACTACATTCCCAAGTCATTCAGGATAGCGTTCCCATGTACCAACAACATGGCCGAATACGAAGCTCTCCTCACCGGCCTCAAAATTTCCAAACAGTGGCACATAACTCAGTTGAAAGTCTTCGGTGATTCCTTGCTAGTCATTAGGCAAGTTAATGATAAGTTTCTAACTAAGGATGATAAGTTGTTACCCTACAAGCGCATGGTGGACGATTTCAAGAAATACTTCACCTCCATACAATTTGAACAGATTCCCAGGGTACGAAACAAAGCAGCTGATGCGATGGCCACTATCGGCTCCCTCCTGGACATGCCCAAGGATCGAACAGAGTGTGAGTTCCTTGTAGAACAACTGTTAATCCCAACATACAATATCCCTGAGACTGAAATGGTGTGCGAAATTGTGGGTCCCACCTCCCCATGGTACCAAGACATCTATACCTACCTCTGTGATAACATTATACCCCCAAACCTTTCACGTAACCAACACAAATCCTTCATTCATCGCTCTTCTCGATACGTCATCGTCGGTGATACGCTTTATCGTTGCGGGTATGATGGAATCCTCCTTAGATGTCTAAATGAGATTGAAGCCCATGCTACATTAACGGAGGTACATAGCGGTGTTTGTGGAGCACATTCAAATGGTACATGGCTGCGGCGAGAATCTTCTGGCGAGGGTATTATTGGCCTACTGGGAACACGATGCTTGCAAGTTTGTGAAAAAGTGTCTTCTGTGCCAGCAACATGCAGATTTAATCCATGCTCCAGCACAAGATCTTCAACCCCTCCTGGCACCATGGCCATTTTCTCAATGGGGTTTTGACTTGATTGGCAAGATTCACCCACCATCATTCGATGGCCATACATTCATCATCACCGCCACTGAGTATTTCACTAAGTGGGTGGAGGCAATGCCCCTCTCACAAATCATAGGCATTCAGATCTCCAAATTCATCGCTACCATATTCTCTGCTTGAGGATATGGTATCCGTCCCACCATCATTTCGACAATGAAACCATTCAAGAACTAAACCATGAAACACCACATGTCGTTACTCCACATATTCAGCTTGGATTGGTCCTTGCGTATTACCCCGAGGGGCAATGGTCCGGTGACGACCAACGAAACCCTCATCGGTATTCTCCAAGGTTATCGATCACGGACAAGATTGGCACCTCCACATTCACCACACCCTCACGGGCATCACCAGCACATCCGTTAGCACCCCCACCGGTAGCCACCCCTCTTTGGTGTTTACAGATTAGCTGAAGCTATCTTACCCGATCGGGAGGTTGAAATCCCATGGTTGAGAATCTCTGCCAAAATTGTATCGGTGAAGGGATGCTTCGTGTTGCCGCGGCACTGATAGAGTTCTTGGGCGAGCGGGAATAAAGAGGCCTCGATCATGCGCAAGCATATCAGAACCGCCTCAAGCGTAGTTACAACAAGAAGGTTCGTCCTCGCCAATTCCAGGTAGGCGAGCTTGTCCTTAAGGAGAACCAGCGTACTCAGCAAGATAGGGACAAGAAAGGAAAATTTGAGGCCCATTGGTTGGGGCCCTATATCATAGCTGCTAAATATGGATATGGGGCATACAGCTTGACTACTCTTGAAGGAGGGAACCCCTTAGCCGAGCCTACTCCGATATCATGCCATTTGAAAAGAGTTCACAGCCTAAGTCGCTTAGTTTACCACGATCAAAAAAATCAAAAATACAAAAAATCGGAGAAAATCCAAAAATAAAAATAAAAATCAAAAATCCAAAAAAAAAGTCAAGAGAAATAAATCCGTCCTATGGTGAAAACCACCTCTTGGTGGCACCTTGGATAAGTATGGATGGTGAAAACCTAGTAACAGGTGTCATCCATAGAGGGCTTAATCATTATCTATCTGAAATCCTAGTTATTTTATGCCGACTTCCGCACTATTGCCCTCACCCATCTCATCCCAGGCTGTTTGGTAAATATTGAATTGAGCATTGGATGACCCATCTAGCCTATCCCCCATTCCTGAGCTTTCTGGTATCCCACTCTGAGCTTACGTCATTCACCTTTGTGTCATTAAGTAGGGTCATCCATCGCGTCAGTCCTCACCTAGGTCCCATCCCGTCATGTCCGTCAGTCGAACTACGTTGCCCCTGCGCTGTCACATAGGCAAGGTTGATCATTTGATTCACCCCCGGGGCATTTGTCCATCATCACCGGTTACCATTTGTCTCCTTTCCGCTTTATCCATGGTCTTTTCTGGAACTACGAGGGCTCTGCGCTTTCACGTAGGCAAGGCTAATCTATGATCGGCCCCCGAGCCCCTAGGTCTGTAGGTTATGTCAGTCTTTCGTGTATCGTTATCAAGTTATGCCCACATCTACCCCGTCCTTAACAAACAAAATTCTTTTGTGTTACAAGATCTTGTCCCTCGGTAATATCCCACGCCAACTGGGTCACCTCATTTCACATCCATCTTTGGTCTCAACAGGATGAATCCTTCCTAGCAGACCTCATCAATCACATCCATCACCGTGATCCTATGGCAAAGGACCTGTTGTCTTGATTTTGATCTTTTGATGCTTTCGGATTTTGTTTATCATTTTGGGTTCCTTCCTACCACTTGTCAAGGTCGCCTTGGTCCACCATACCATGGTGTGCTTTGACCTGCTGAAATGGGGGCATACCTTGATCTTTTGTTTTGTCTGCTGTCTTCTCGAGTTATCCCTCGTAAGACCCACCAAGATCTCTGGGATCTTGTGTTACGCTGGGACAACTTTGTGTGTTTGTGGTTATTACAGCACCAGGCCCGACCAAGGTCATCGTGACCTTGGGGTGTTGCGATAACCTTATTGTTTGCTGTGTTTGTTTCATGCGTAGAGTACTTGCTCGCCTTGGTCTTCTATATCAAGGTGCTTAGTACCTTACGCTATAGTAAAAATCAATGCTCCAAAGATGGCAAAATCTCATTTCCACTGCATTTCCACCACTTTGCATGCACCCTTCATTTCCATCATAACCACCGCTTATGATTTCGGTTGTGCAAGTACTCTCGTTCTTTGTTCCTCTTGTCGGCCCTCTTCCTCTTGGGATATTAATGGTTGTTTTTGGAAAATGCAATCTTCCATCCGCCTATCGCCTACCCGCATCCTCATAACGGTCGTTATTGACATATAATTGCATCATAAATCATATAAACATGCAAAAATCGTCCATCCACATGTACATCATACATCATATAAACACACATAAATCATCCATCCACATGTGCATCCATAAATCATACATCATAAATTATATAAACATGTGCATCCATACATCATAAATCATAAACACGTTTGCATCAATCATAAATCATCCATCCATAAAAACATAAAGCATAAAACATAAGTCATCCATATAAACATGTGTATATATATATGCATGCAGAATCACATCATGAATCATCTCATATAGCTGAATAAAGGAAACATCCTGCATAATGTCAATAAAGGCCCTCATATCATCAAAATAATAAAATGTCATGATACAATACATCTCCATCATATATTGCCTCATAAGATACACAATCCAGAGACGTAGAACACCTCTGCCCTCTGGCGACATGCCCACACCATCCATCATGTATCTGCCAAAAATAACCAATGTCCTGCATCTGTTTGCTCTACTGTGAGCTGCCCACATCTGACCTCTGCGGAGAATCGGGTGCTGACCCCCTATGTCCTGGTGTCCCCTGGTAC
>VDFB02144426.1:0-166853 GCA_007258455.2 Sequoia sempervirens
GCTCATCAAGCATCTCTAGCTGATGCAAATGATTAGCCCGGTAGGTTTCATCGTCAATTAAGCCTTTAAGGGAAACCCGCAAGGATGGAATTTCCAACTCCAAAGGCATGATAGCTTCGGCATCGTATACGAGCTTGTAAGGCGTTGTTCTCGTCGCCGTACAGACACTCGCGCGGTAAGCCCACAAAGCATACGTTAATTGAATATGCCAATCCTTACCGTGTTTATTAACTATTTTACGAAGAATGAACTCAAGAGTCTTGTTAGACGCTTTCGCTTGGCCATTGGATTGTGGATAGTACGGCGTAGAAAATCTATGTTGGATGCGGAACCTCTCTAAGAATTGCTTTACTTCCTTATTCTTGAATGGCGTACCATTGTCAGAGACAAGTGTAGCAGGCAATCCAAAACAAGAAATGATATTGTTGAGAAGAAAGCTACAAATAGCCTCAGCATTTGTGGATCGGAGCGGAATAGCTTCAATCGATTTCGTGAAGTAATTTGTGGCAGTACTGATAAAGGTATGTCCCTTGGAAGGAGGTGATATCTTTCCAATCATATCCAACCCCCATTTTGCGAACGACCAAGGAGAGGTCTGATTTTGTAACTCTTGGGTAGATGCGTGAATGAGACGACTGCGTTGTTGACATTGAAGGCACTTTTTAACAAAATCGAAGGAATCTTGCTCCATCGTTTGCCAAAAGTACCCCATGTGTATCAGTTTCCTTAACATGGATTTACTTCCAAAGTGTCCACCCACAAAGCCCGAATGGGCTTCTTTAAGGGTGAGGGGTATCTCCGCTTTAGTAAGTTGTCGTAGACGCAAGCCATTATAAGATTTTCGATAGAGAACATCGGATAAAATGACATATCGTGCTGAAAGCTTTCGTATACGAGTGTGATCATTCTTTGTCGCATCATCAAGAAAGTTTCTAATCTTTAACTAGTTATAGATATTAGAGAACCGTTCTCTCGAGTCTACGTTAGAACACACAGGGGCCTTGGATTTAGGTTGATCGGAAACTGCCGAAGTTCACAGGACCTGAACCACGAAGTGGTATTCTTTCATATCCTCTTCCGAAGGTACCAATGAAGCAACGCTTGCCATTGCATCAACATGTCTATTCTCCCTTCTAGGAATGTTGTCTATCGTGAAAGAGAACCAATTAAGCAAGAACAAAGCAAGGTCTTGATATCAAGACAACTTATCTTGTTTAGCTTGATAGATCCTCGTAATTTGATTCACACTAAGCTCAAATCATCTAGTATGCAGAGATGTTTTATCTTAAGTGCAATCGCAGCACACAAGCCAGCAATAAGAGCTTTGTACTCGGCGATGTTGTTAGTGCAAGGAAAATCCAATAAAAAGGATACAGGGACTGGTTTGCCTTCGAGGGATATTAGGATCAAGCCCACTCTAGAACTAGTCTGGCACCTCGATCCATTCAAATACATCTTCCATTCAAGATCATGGTTTATTGCGAAAATATTCTCATCAGGGAATAAATCCAACCCTGGGAAGGAGCGTGATGAGGGAGCGTCTTGTTGTGACCTTTTCACACATTGCCCCATCGCAAATGGGGAACCCTAGTGGTTTGCTAGTTTTTAGGGTTTTTGTCTCCATGCAACGGTTTCATGAGGTCATCACTTTCGGAGTTCCAAGTCAGTTTTTTGAGAGTCATCTGAGCCAAGTCAATAATCCATGCTTGAATCAGTGCCTAAACGTCACGGAAGTGCTCAGAAGGCCCGGGAGACGAGGATCGCCTGTGCTTTCGGCCAATTCTGACACTTCCTACTTTTTAGCGAATCTATTTTTTTGCTTTTTCGTTTTTTTCATTTTTGGCATTTTGGACCAAGCGGGGTGTGAGCCACGGTGGTTCGATTCACCTCTTGACTGTTTTGTATTTGTGTTTTGCAAATTTTTCAATTTTTTGTGTTTTTGAAGGTTTTGGACAAAATAATAAATGCTGCGATTTTCTGAAATTCAAATAAATTCTAAATAGAATTCTAAATTGCAATTTATTTAACCGGATATGGTAGGCTGCAGGTATATTTGATTTCCGGAAAGGTTACAATGAAAAGATGAGCTAGAAATAAAAGGCGATAGATTTTTTGATACAAAACCACAGTTCACGAAAGTGGGCATGACAATATAAATCGTGGCCAAAGAAATAAATGACTCCTCCAGACTTGAATACAATGCAGGATCTCCAGGAGAAGACCAAGATAAAACCCCACGCCAAGATTGAGAGCCAGGAACTGAAAGCCAGTCAAGAATCTCTGAAAGAAAAGTACGGCCTGAAGGTACAGTTGTACGGCCTGTTTGCAGCAGCAAAGAGAATGGTACGGACTTCAAGAAAATGATGCCTGATCTCTAAATAGAACCCTCTGATGAAATCGCCCTGTCTCTCTGATGGTTTCCTCTGTGTATCTCTGAATGAATAGCTCAATAGTCTCAAACTGTGATCTCTGGTTGAAATCACCAAGTGCAAACTTCAGCTGGTATTTCACAGCCTTAGACTGCCTGATCTCTGAAGAGGTTACGTTCTCCAGAAACGATCGTCTGCCAGAAACCCTAGGGTTTGCAAACTCCAAAGCTCAGATGCTCAGTAGACAAAATTGAATAATAAACATGATAGTTCGATTTTGCCTGTGAAGAGTATAAATTGCCTTGAAGAAAAATTCGACCTATTCTCCTTTTTAATAAATCATTTAAATTAATGATTTAATTTGCACTTTGACTTAGGAGAAATAATAAATTATTGGCGTCCCCTTTTTAATGAATATAAATACTCATTAAGTCACCTTTTAATAATATATTATAAAGTATAATTAAATGCTTTATAATTAATGCCAAATAATTAAATATTTAAATATTTCAATAAAGTGACTTTAATATAAAGTCAAATTATTAAATATTTAATAACTCCTTAATTACTCCTTATTTCTCCGTCAAATCAACCAAGCTTCTTTGAGCTGGGTGCGATTCAGAAGTGAATGTTGACCGATTCTTACTGCAGAAATAGCGACTTCCGCTGACCTAACTTTCTAAAAATAGAAAGTTTCACGAAAATGCTCGCTGGAAGATCTGCGAAGGCCCAACTTTGATAGCGCAAAGCTGGAGCTACCAAACCTTTGGATAAGCGCCACCCGATGATCCTCGCACCACAGCCGACCCTCTGAGGATCGAAATTATAAACTGCTCCTCGACAAGCAGTGTCAGCTAAAACGGGGACATGACAGTCCGCCCTCCCTGAAATTGCTTGTCCTCAAGCAATCTCTGCAAATACAGCTGCATTGCACCACCTGGATCCCATGGATAGTTTCGGACAATGTTCCTGCTGGCCACAACGGACTCCTGTAACTCCCACAACTGATCAGCAAGAAAAGAGTACCATTCCCCGTTAACCTCAGTGCGGTCCGGCATAGGATCAAGAAACTCAAAAGGAGGCAAGTCAAACGACAAGCAACACTTACCCCCTAAAACTGCACGAGATATACTATCATCCAACATATCAAGCACGTGCATACCACCACTGTGCACCTGAAACAAATCGTGTACATGCGGATTAATCATGAAGCTATATGCACTCTGCACCATATACACACTGTGATACTCCTCCGTGAGCTGAGTCTGAAATCCAGTGCACTAGTAGGATCCCAAACGCTATCATCACTCTGCTCAAGACCAGGATCAGGTGTACTCATATCAAACTCAAAGAGCGGATTGTCGTATGTAGATATAACATCTGTCTCAAACAATGGATTGGTCACAAACGGAACCAAACCACTAGGCTGATCCCAAACGACTGCCTCAGAACCCCCGGGGTATTGAGCATAACCATGCCTGGTCTGCACAAAATCCTCCTCTACCTTCTCGCTCTTCCCACTAACGAGAGAGATAGAACGAAGGCTGCCATCTGTAATACCCCTCAACACATATTTCTTGCCCTGTACCTCAAATCTCATCTCCATTTTAGGCAAGTTGAGGGTGAACACGCTGATGTCCTGCAGCCATCTCATACCCAACACTAAATCCATCCCACCCAAGTTGACTACATAAAAGTCTGCCTGCAACTCATAATCATTCAGCATGAGAGTGAGATTACAAATCCGTCGAGTGCAAGTGAGTGTATATCCATCTGCCACCCGAACTCTGAATCCAGCGAAATCCTCTGTCTGGAGTCTACATCTGCTGACGAAGCCCTCATCAATGAAATTGTGTGTGGCTCCAGTGTCGAGCATAGCAATACATCGCTGTCCTTCCACTAATCCCCTGAACCTGAATGAATCATCCCGTACACTCGTAGATAACACCAACGGGGATAAGTTGGCATCGGGCCCAAACTCCGTAGAAGCATTCCTTGCCTCCGCATGTTCTGAAACAACCGGCTGGTCTGAATCATCAGACTCGTCATCATCATAGTAAACCCACATGGCGCGGTTGGCTCTGCCCTTCGGTCTCAAAGGACAATCGTGCTCCTTGCTGTAGGGTGCTTTGCACCAATAGCAAAGTTGTTTCTTCCTGCATTCCTCCCGAGTTGCATCATCAATTCTTGCAACTGGTTTCCCTTTAGGCTCTGCAACTGGTGTATGACTCTCCTCAATAGGCAAGTTATTTGTCTTGGGCGGAAATTGTTTCTTCGGAGCAGCAAGCTCCATACTCCTTGCCTTACGCATCGCCTCCTGAAGTGTAGTAGGATCAAACGCCTTGACCCAACCTCTCATGGGTTCTGTCAAACCCTCAACAAATAATATAATGAGTCTCCGCTCTGAAATGCCAGTCACCATAACTGCAACTCTCTGAAACTCACCTATGTATGCATCCAAACTGCCTGTCTGTCTGAGCTGAGCCAACTCTCTGAAATATAGTTCTGGATCCTTCTTATCGAATCTCTCTATCAGTCTGCTGGTGAACTCCTGATAGGTATTGACCGCATGATGGCCTAACGTATACATGCCATGGTGCCACCAATCATGCGCTACTCCGTCCAGATGTAAAGTGGCAAATTTAATTGCCTCATCCTCCTGCATAGGCCTAAGTGACAAGTAATTGTCCAATTTCTGGACCCAAGACCTAGCTGATGTCTTCTCTGACCCATCAAAATATGGCAGCGTAATCTTGCTCACCGCATACTGCAAGTCTCTATTCACTTGTGGCTGCTGCTGCTGATGCTGTGGGGGTCTACGATCAAATCTACCTCCTCCTCTGGGTTTATAGACATCTATAAACTCATGAAATGTAAGTGCCTGCCGGATCTCAGGCGCTAGTGACATGTACTCGCCATGAAATCTCGTCAAGTCTGCCACTGACATGCCGTTTCGCGGGTTGGAAGTCCCGATGATGCAACTGGATGCTCGGCCCCGAGTCCGAGGAGAGTATCTCCGGGTAAGAAAGCAGGTCGACCTCGCCTACCCCGATAGATCTGAACGGGCCCAGGAGTCGATGCCAATGGTCGATCCGACCGAGTGGTCCTACTATTCGTCTTGACCAGATGAAATGAGGGTCATGGTATGACACCGCCTAATAGTACTCCATCAACCCGCGACATCATATCCATCATGTTGTCGGTTCTCCGCCTAAACTCCTCATCGCGAATGTCACTCTTCCTCAGATGCCTTCCCGATCCCCCGCGAAGTCTCCGAGGGAAGTTCCCACGATCTCGGCCATTAGGTTAGTAAAATTAATCGCTTTCACTACCGCTCCTAACTGATCCTCAGGAAAACCGGGCACTCCTCGAGCACTGCCCGACCTTCGAATCGGAGGACTCGGCCCAGCTTCGCTTTTGCCCTGGCCCTACACCTCGTATAATCAATAATGTCTTGGTTCATAAAAGGTAAACCTGTGAAATGTAATCAGATCAATAATCACCGAAAAGCATGATGGCAGGAGATCTCAGGTTTCGATACTAATCACGTAACCCCGTGGTTCTTCCATTCAAACCCCGATTGTTTTGTAATGTTTTGCAGATTTTGATGTTTTTGTGTTTTGAGGGTTTTATTGCATCAAAGTGAAATTTGCGATTTTTCTAGAATTGCTTGAAAAATTCATAAAAAATATATAAAGGCATTTAATGTTCCAAAACTTGCTCAAGAACCAAGGCGCATCATTATATTCAATTTCCAGATCATTTACAACGCCAAAAACTGAAGGTAGGAAACAATACAAGAAAATTTTAAATAAAAACCTGGTATTTTAATGGCGGCTGCTGTAACTGGTAATGGTACGGCCAGATATTAATTAAGATCTCCTCCGGCTTGAATCTCAAATGCAACGTACAAAATTACCAAGCTGCCTAATCGTGGAATTCATCGAATAATGATAATGAAAGCGTCCCCTCAGAAGAATGATAAGTACGGCCTGGAAAGTGCAATAGTACGGCCTGCTGCAACATTAATGAAAGGTACGGCCTCCTTGGGATTCGTGCCAAATCACTGGTAAAGGGTAATGAATGAAATCGCCCTGTTCCTATGATGATTTCTCCTGTAAATCTCTGAATTAAGAACTGGTTAAGCTCAGCCTGTGACTTCTGTGTAAAATCACCAAGTGCAACTTCAGCTGGTATTTCACAAATTTCGCATCGGCTCGGGATTCAAGAGGTTATTTCGAACGATCGTCACTGTAAACCCGTGGTTTGGCAAACTCCAAAGCTCGATGCTCAGAGACAAAATCGAAATAATAACATGATAGTTCGATTTTGCCTGTGAAAGGAATATATTGCTCCTTGAGAAAATTCGACCTAAACTCCATTTTAATAAATCATTTAAATTAATGATTTAATTTGCACTTTTGACTTAGGACAAATAATTAATCATTGGCGTCCCATTTTTAATGAATATAAATACTCATTAAGTCACCTTTTAATAATATATTATAAAGTACGATTAAATACTTTATAATTAAGCCAAATAATTAAATATTTCAATATTTCAATAAAGTGACTTTATTATAAAGTCAAATTATTAAATATTTAATAACTCATTAAATACTCCTTATTTCTCCGTCAAATCAATCAACTGCTGAACTGGGTCGAATCTGAGCTGAATAATTGCACCAGGTGCCCTGCCCGAAATAGCAGCTTCCGCCTGACCTAACTTTCTAAAAATAGAAAGTTCTCTCGAAAAAGCTCTCGTGAAGATCATGAAGGCCTAACCTCGACACCCCTCAGAACTGAGCTATCAAACAAATGGATAACTGCCTCCGATGATCCTCTGCACACCCTGTCAGCCTACGAGGATCGAAATTATAGGCTAACTCCTCGACAAGCAGTGTCAGCTAAAACGGGGACATGACACAGCTTGCGATAGACAAGTCAGATAATTGAGTTTGTTTAGATATGTGAATTGTTTCAATTGTGGCTTATTATGTCAAGAGTCATATAGGTCAATGAGTATGATAGTCTAACTTGTATGAAAACAAGTCAGATTTAGTAGTGATGATGATGTCATAAGTGAATAGCCCAATGTTGTGTCATTCATCAACTCAGTTAATGTTTAAATTTTGGTGATTTTCATATATTATCCTCTCCTGGGGCATATTGTTGATCTGAGTGACAAGAAATAGGACAAGAAAACACCTTATTTTCCTAACAAAATGGCAAGCAATTCTCCTAAATATTTTCTACCAGATTCCTAGTTGCTACGTAGGAATAATTATTCTGCATGGAAGACCAAACTCAAAGACTCAACTTGAGTTTGAGGAAGTTTGGAATGTGGTCAATGGCACCACAACACATCCAAGTGATGTTGATGAGCAAACGAAATTTGATCAAGCCAATAGGAAGGCTCAATTGATCATCATGTTCAGTGTGTTTGATGAAGTTCAACCCTTTATCTGAGACTTATCCACAGCCAAAGATGCATGGGACAAGCTACAAACGGTGTATGAGGCGAAGAATAAGATTCAGATCCTGAATTTGCAAAGTCAGCTACACAGCCTGAAGATGAAGAATGGAGAACAGTTAAAATCCTTCCTCAAAAGGATTGCTGAGTTGAAAGCTTCGCTATAAGCGTTGGAAGAAACTGCTGAAGACGCAGTTTTAGTGCCTATTGTTCTATGAGCACTACCTTCCAAATATAAAGTGTTTGTGACAACTTTGAATGTCACAGAACAAACACCCACGTTTGAAAAGCTTGTGAACCTACTTCATAAAGAAGAATCTCTAAGCCACATGGTGAGGATGATTATGCAATGACCACACGTCATGAAGGCAAGAAGCCTATGAAGCAATTTGCTAGACCTCCCAAATCTGGTAATTCATCCAAATCTCGGACAAAGTGTCCAATATGTGAAAGAATTGGACAAGATGTGAAAAATTGTTGGTACAACTCCTTGACCAAAGGATCGTTTGACAATAAATCACATCCACAGAAGTCATTTTAAAGTGACAATAAACGATGGGAGAAAAAGAATACACAAAAACAACATGGCAATGTTGCTAAAGAAGAAGACTCTCTAGAAGAGGAATATGCGTTTCCAACCCACACTTCCAAAGATAGTTCACAATCAAATTCAGTTTGGTATGTGGTGTAATGTCCCCTTCTCAAATGTGATCGCTTCAGTTGACCGTTGGCCTATTCCGGAGACCCATAGGCTACTCGGATGGTGAAATTAGGGTTTCCTGTTTTTGTGGAGGTTGTTGCTTGAAGTTTGGAATTTGGATTGCGGATTCTTTCTAGGTTTTCAGAGAGCTTCGCAGTGGTATAGTTCATTTGGTGATCTGAGTAACTTCATGAATTTACTATTTTTAGTAAATTCTATTTCTGGCAGTGGTCCTATTGGCTACAGTGCAGTTGGCTCTCGTCTTCAACCAGTTCAGTTGGTAATTTGATTTTTGGCCTTTGGATGCATTTTCTGGAGAGAAAAGTTATTTTCATATTATAATGTTATATTTTAATATTATAACCCCTTGGCCTAACATTACAACTTTATGTTGTTTTAAAAAAGGGGACTTTATGGGTGAAATGTCTCATCAGGAGTTAATTTATATTTTAAGGCAAAAATGAGGGTTGGAGAAGTGGGACGCCCACTTGAGGGAAAAAGATTATTTTTTATAAAATGAAATATTACCTTATGTGAAAAAGGACGCCACCTTTGGAGGGAAATGAGTTGAAGTCAAATTTGAAATTGGGCGCCCTTCTTGAAGCTTCTAGAAGATTCTCCTCAAGTCTATATATGCAGGCCTCAGCTCTTCATTTGTTCATCTTTTGTCTACCATACCGTTATGCTGCTGAATTGTCTTCAGGCACTCGCTTTGAGGAAAGCACACCTCCTAGCAATGGCTCATCTTCTTGCTTAAAAGATAGCAACTAGTTGAGAGATAGTTTGTAATAGGTTTGTCTTGCATTTCAGTTGAGTATCTTGCATTTTGGAGTTCTAGTTTGCATTTTCTGTCTCATTTTGGAGTTGTTGAATATCATAGCTGATTGTAAGAATTGCTCATATTTCATGAAATAAAAATATTATTGTTTTGGGCATTGCATAAATCTCTTTCTCTATGTGGGGCGATGTTGACGTGGTTTTCGCGACCGCACCAACACAGAATAAAGTTTCCCAACGGATGCTCTATCCTCTCTTGAACAAAGTTTCATGCATGCTAAGATTGCGAGATAGATCATGCATTTAACTCCAAGGTTCCTTCAATGCGAATAGTCTCAGTTGGCTTGATGTGATTTTGCTGGTATTTCAAGGGGACTTACACAATTGTTCGACAGTTGACAGCAGACAGTGGGCTAAGGGCTTTCATGTAATTCGAATGATTTGGCAAGTGAGCACAAGTTTCTTAATCCTAACCAGAAATGAGCTGAAATTAAATGAGTGTAGGGCCTAAGAAGTTTATGTTCTACTCTAAGGCGTGGGATATGGCGATCAATTCTTACGGACTTCAACCAAGCCTTGCTTTGCCTTGCTTCGGACAGCTTCCACAAAACCGGTGCAATCTTCAGAGGAGTGGCGAAAGGTGTTCAAATTATAACTCAACATGCAAGCACCATCAAGACGATGCATACGAACACGTGAGTCACAATCGATGTTAAGTTTGAAAAGTAATCCAGTTGACCACGTAGGGCGAACCCACCGTCAGCGAGCCTGCTAGTGGTATGGATGAGTGAAGTTTTGTTCAGATCGAGCACCACATTCCACAATTACTAAGTACTTGCATGAAATGAAATCCACTTTACTTTAAGCTACTTCAAGATGCTACGTGAATTGGAAGGACGAAGAAGCCTCAACAACTACTCATAACAAAGAAGAAATCACCATCAATGAGAATTCTTTTATTATGAAAGCATTCATGACAACTTGTTACAAAGTATTCAAAGGGAAGACTTTCCTTCCTCTTCAATCTAAACTATACTATCAACTATTCTACTTTCTACTCTATCAATTTCTCTCTACTCCTTCTCTGTTATCCTAACTCTGATCTAATTCTAATGAGATACAAATGAGGGGGACTCCCCCTTTTATAGTTGGCCAAATTCAACGGACGGCTCAGATTACAATCAGCTTGATGGCCTAGATTGTGCCACCTCAGCCCTAAACAAGATTCACCCTAAAAACCACCACAAAGAGGAGTGGGGTAATAAATGAGCCATTAATGGCCACCATCCTTCTAGAAGATTCCCGCTTTGAAATGCGTTCACACTGCTCTTGATCTTCTTCTTGACGTTGTTCTTCAACTTTGCTCGAGCTTCCATTCATTTCTCCATCTTGAGTTTTGAAAACATTTCTTCTCTGTCACTAAGTCTCAACACTTAGCCATTTTCTTGCAACTTTTCTTCCTTCGAAGTTGAAATGTCATCTTGGATTACTTTCTTCATTACTTCAAGTCGTCACCGCTTGGTCTCGACGTTCCTTCTGCAAAACAAGCAAGGAGAAGAGCATCAGAATACTTCAATATTAACTTGCTTACTAGATTTTCATGTTTTGATCTCCAAGGGTTCATCGTTTTTCTAGCCAACTTCGCATTCAAATTCTTCATGCCTTAGCCAAATTTCCAATCCATCTTGTATTCTGCATGGCGCACTTCACTCTGACATTTCATCCAACTCTGGCTCGAGCGAAATGTTTTCATCAGGAACTTGATCAAAAATTATCTAGGTGCCCAACTTCAAATTCATCAGCCACATCACTTTTATGTCAACAACACATTTTATTCCATGCCTTAGAAATTTTTTTAAATTTCCCTTAGGAAATTCATCAACCTGGTGCCCATTTAAAATCTTCATCTCGGAATCCTTGGCGAGCTGTGGAAGATCTTAAAATCCATTCCTCATCAATAATCTTCAATACCCAGAAGAAAATTTCTTTCAGAACTTGTCGAATTCACGGGTATACAACGAACGGGTTCATTTAATTTTGAATTTTGAACTTTGGAAAAATATTTTTTTAACAAATTTAATCCCATTCTTCACATCTGTGAACATTTCTTGTTGCTCTGACTTGAAAATATTTTGTTGACCCTGTGCAGCTGGCATCATCGGACTCCTTCACTCGTAATCCTGCTCGTGATCTACGAAATTTCATCACTATTTCAACTTGGGCGTATTTCTCCTAAGGAAAATTTCTTTGCCTTGGAAAATTTTTGAATCACTCAGCACTTTTGAAAATTTTGCCTTAGAAAATTTTACTTCAACTTCGTTCACCCTGCCTGTGAGGAAAATTTTATTTCATCCATGCTCATTTGCCAGTGGTGAGAAATTTTATTAACTTCACTTAGAAAATCTTCCTAAAGGTACATCATACTTAACATGTTTTATTTTTCATTTGGCAATTTCCAACCCCTAGGCATGTTTTATTTTTTTTACTTAGCAATATCATCTTGCACTTGGCACATTTAGCACTTAGAAGAGGACACTTTCATTTAAAACTCCAACCCCTTAGCAACATTCACCCTTTATCCTTATCAACTGGGGCGCATTTCCTTAGTCATGAAGGATAAAACATTTTCAGCGCCACCTTGACTTGTTTTCATGCTTGTGATGGGCGCATCTTGAAGCGTCAAGTGGATGGGCGCATATTCAAGGTGATGGAGGATGAAGTTTCTTTGACTTTTGACTTCTTTCTTGGGCGCATATGACAAGATGTAAAGGATGAAACTTCCAACACCTTAGTGATCTTTGGGCTTCCTTCTTTTGTCCTCATGTGGCCTTACTTGGGCACATTCAGGCATGTATGAAGGATTAACATTTCCAACGCCTTGCTTCTTGACTTGTTGACCTTTTATGATGGGCGCATTTTACCATGTAAGGTGGATGAAAACTTTGACTTTCCTTTGACTTTCTCTAGCTTCCCAAGCATGGGCGCATCTGGAGGGGGCAAGAGGATGAAATTTCCAACGCCCATCATGTGACCCTTGAGCTTTTTTTTTTTTTTGTCTTCACATGCTCTGGTTTGGGCGCATTTTGCACCTCATCAAGGATGAAAATTGTTGTTCTTTGACCTTCTTGAGAAGTGGGCGCATTTTACCATGTGAGGTGGACGAAGCTCATACTTAGAAAACTTTTGCATGCTTGGCTCTTGCAGCTGGCGCAATTTTGCCATAGGAGGTGGACGAAACTTAAACTTAGCCACTTTTTTCATCTTTGACCTCTTTTGACTCCCTTCTAGCATGGGGCATTTGATGCCTCTAGGAGGATGAATTTCATACTTAGAAAATTTCTGAACTTTCACTAGCTTTTCCTTGGGAGCATTTGGAGGTGGCAGGAGGATGAAAAAAATAAAATAAAAAGTTAAACACTTTGAAGGCAAGCTGGGGCGCATTTAGCATGTCTAGCAAGATATTTTCATGCCTTAGAAATTTTCATAACTTCTCTACCTTGCATGGGCGCATTTGAGGGTACCTGCAGGATATTCAACATTTAGTATCTTTTTCCATATCTTGCTTGTGAACTGGGCGCATTTTCAAGGTGGAGGTGGACGAGTTCAAGACTTAGAAATTTTATCTGCTCCTGCCTGTTTATTCTTCTTTGGGCGCATTTCAAGGGTGCTGCAGGATGAAACTCATGCCTTAGCCATTTTTCCTGACTTCTGCCAACTTCACAATGTCCTGCTATTTATAGTAAGTCTCTTGATTTTCATATCTCGGAAGTTCGGAATGATTTGAAATTTTTAACACTGGTCCTTCATGACTCCATCAGCCCGTTGACACTGCCATTCTGAGCTAACTTGCTAAAAATAGCGTATTTCTAGAGGTGATTTGCTATTTATAGTAACAGCTTGCTTCTGATATCTCCACAACTCCGTTTGACTTGAAATTCGAATGATGCGCTCCTCACCACATAACCTGCCTGTTGGCATCGGCGCCTGATGCTGACTTTCTATTTTTAGCCTGTTTCTAGAATGACTTACTATAAATAGTAAGTGCGTCTGCTTTTTCAACACAGCAGATAGTTTGGAAGATGCTAATCGCGGTGGTATACACCGGTTTTCGAAAATTCTGACTTTTTATCCCTCTTTTTGGGTCCCGAAGCTGGAAACCCTAATTTGTCCTGCATGCATATCAAATGATCTTCGTTTGTTCTCGTTTCTGTTGCATTGCGATCAGCTCATGATTCTGAAGTGCTGGGAAGCGGCTGCGGGATGCATCTGCTAAAAATAGTAAGTTCCTAAATGAGTGACCATCTCCATTTGCATGTCACATCACTGCGAAGCTCTCGAAAAACCCATAAGGAATATGCAAACATGCAAAGGAAGCCCTGACATGCAAACCCTAAAAATAGCCTCGGAAGGCTGAACTCTGAAAGTTAATATCTCATTTTGCATGTTACACCATCGCGAAGGTCTCTGAAAACCCAGAAGGAATATGTAGACATGCGTTGAAAAATTCTGCATCCAAGCCCTGAAATTTGCTCTGGAAACTGAACTGCTAAAAATAGTAAGTTGTCGGTTTCAGCTCAAACTTTGCCAGTGAGCAGCTTGATGTGTTCTGAATGCAGTGTGACTGTTTAAAACTCCAAAAATGCTGAAAGATTGTGTAATTGCACACTTACTAAAAATAGTAAGTTGTCGAATCTGATGAGATTTCAGTGGGAACCTGCTGGAAGCATGTTGACAACGTTAGTCTCAATTTTCAATTTATTCACTTCATTTGACTTCGGACTGACCAAAAGATGGAAACCCTAATTTTCAGATTTGGCCAAATTTCACGTTTAAGCTTGCAGACGAGAACGTCCCCAGAAGGCAGACATCAGAAAAGAGACAGAGAGAGAGAGACAAAAACCAAAGCCAAAAGACCAGAAGGGAGCAAAAAAATAGGGGTCCCCATCTTGAATGGGGCAATGTGTGAAAAGGTCACAACAGGCGACCATTCTTGCAAAGTTGTAGATTTTATGATGAAGATTTGGATTTTTTAAAGCAAAATCACCCTTCTCCTTAGCCGTACCATTCTGGGCTGTCTTGGAAAGTGTGCACAAAAATAATATTGCATTTTGTTGGTCATTTCTTAGTCTAGATTTCATTGTCATCATTCTAGCTTTCGTTTGCATCAAGTCTCATGTCATTCTTGCAAGTATTGAGTGAGTTGTGAGTATTTTGGTGGGTTTTAGGGTTGCTGGTTGCTTCATTTCAGTTGTTGGTCTGTCATATCAGTCCTATATAAATGCAAGTTTGTGAGAAGTTTGAGTATAGAGAGGCTTGTTAAGCATTGAGGAAGTCTTATATTCTATTGCAGCATTGAAGAATTTGAGTTACTAGGCTTTGGCATGCTTTCTAACATATTGTAAGCTGATTAGTAGTACTAACAGCAATTCTCCTCTCTATCTTTCTCTTACTTTATTGTAATTCCCACTAAATAAGTGGAAGAGGTTGGCTTGTCGCCTATTTACTTTCAGTCAGTAGTTGTAGGGACCCTCTGACCATATGCTCGCCATCACTCGGCGCCATCCTTGGTTAGAGTTACTTCAGCTCATCTTGCATCTAGATCCTCTGACCATATGCTTGTCTATCCTAGACGCATTCTTGGTTAGAGTTCCCCTTCAGTTTGCATCTGCATTAGATCCTCTGACCATATGCTCACACCTTGCCCACATCGGGATCCTGGTGTACATTCTTGGTTAGAGTTGCTTATGCAACGTTTTGGTTTTAGAGCTAACCTTAACGGGTGCGTGTTGATAGGAATTGCATTTGAAAAAACAAAAAAAAATTGGTCAAGATCATTACATGTGGATTCAAGCTACAAGACACATGACTAGACAAAAGGAGTGGTTTCTCACATTGAAACCCCATCATGGTAAAGTCTCTCTTGGAGATGATACCACCTATGACATCCAAGGTATTGGTGATATCTCCTTGTAGTTTGGCATTCATCATTGCAGGCTCACTGAAGTTTTATATGTGCTAGGACTAACCAAAAATCTCCTATCTGTTAATCAATTTCTTGATCACAACCTAAGGATAGAGTTTGATAAAAATGATGATAAAAAGGTATGCCTAATCCGTGATAAGTCTAAAAGGACAAAGATTGTTGCAAGTGCTACTGAAATTGGTAAAATGTTTAGGCTTGATACAATTGGCAATAATCAAGCTTTAGTGACTAAAAATAGTGATCTTGCTATGTTATGGCATCGTAGATTTGGTCATTTGAGCGCTAGCTATTTGCTGACACTTAGTAAGAAAAGCATGGTCAAAGGGCTTCCCTCACTTAAGAATTCGAGTGCTATTTGTTCTAGTTGTATTGCTAGAAAACAACGTAGAGCAGCCTTTTATCCTAGTGAGCATCATGCAAGCCAACCTTTGCAGTTGGCGCATATCGATCTGTGCGGGCCCATGGCACCTAGTCACAATGGATTCAGGTACTTTCAGCCTTTTGTTGATGACCACACAAGAAAAATGTGGTTATATTGCTTGCAAAGTAAAGATGAAGCCTTTTCCTACTTCAAAGAGTTTCGCACTCTTGTGGAGAAAGATACAAATCATAATATCCGTGTGCTCCCCTCAGATCGAGGGAGGGAATACGCCAGCACAGAATTCTCCACCTATTTGAAGGAAAATGGCATTCATCGTCAATTGACTACAGCTTATACACCTCAACAAAATGGAGTTGTTGAACGGTGTAATCACATAATTAAGGAGATGGTACGTAGCATGTTGAAAGATTTTCATTTGGGACATGCATATTGGGCCGAAGTTCTCCATACAGCAGTTTATATTCTAAATTGTGCACCAACCAAAGCACTTGATGGCATCACACCAGAAGAAGCATGGACAAGGGTAAAGCCATCTATTTCTCATCTTCGTGCATTTGGTTGCACATCATACATGCACATTTCTAAGCAACAAAGAAAGAAGTTTCTAGTTTCAAGTTTCTAGTTTCTAGTAGGTTTTGAGGGTTGGTTCATTTTTTTCCAAAGGTGAGGGCTACGGGGAGTTAAACCTACACCAACAAGTTAGAAATAGCTGCACAAAGATCTAACCATCAAAGATGAGTAAAATATTTCATTTTTTTCAAGTTTTCAATAATTTTCTTGAAGATTTTTCATGTTTTCTTTTTTTCTAAGTTTTGAATATTCTTTTGAATTTTTTATGCATAATAAGGGGTCATTTAATGCCATTTTTTTCAGTTGTAGTGTTGTTAATTTGTAATCTTTTTTTATTATTTTAGGTTCATACAAAATGGTTGGTATTGCTAATTCAGTTGCCCCAAATGCAAAGAGTTCATTTAAATTTGATGTATCGTCACCTCTTTGGTGACATACAACAATGATTCAACAACTTCCTAGTGGTGGGAGTTATTTTTGGTGTTGTAGCCAATGTGGAAAAGAGTATAAAAGCTCATACTTTCACGTGCAACCTCACTTTTACGCTATTCCTTTACAAGGAATAAAATTGTCTTGGCCCAAATTAAAAAGGGTTGTCAAAGCAACAAATATTGGCTTATATTAAAGAACAAGAGGATGCCAACATGGCAAGTAATAGATCAAAGGTTCTTACACATCCTCTTGCGAAGAAAAGCTTGCACAAACCTCCTAGTGGCTTCTTGCAATTGGCTGGCCCACATCCTTTCATGCCAATGCCACCATCTTCTAGAGAAGAGAATGTTCCGATTTCGCAAAAATTTGGCAACTTGGAGGTATTCAAGAATGAAGCGAGGGAGATTGCAAATCAGAGAATTGCTCATGGCCTTTATGTCAATTGGCTTCCTCTCAACCTTGTTGGATCACTTTAATGGCAAGATATGGCGACAACCCTTTCCAATACACCTTTTGATTATGCTAGTCTTCGGCAATGTTCAAAAAAATGGCAAGTACTTGCTAGACTATCAAGTACTCACGAGTCTACAAGTTGGGCGAGTTACTCACCGGTGGCACCGTGTAATACAAAAACTCGTGGCGCTTTCCAAACTCGAAACTCACGAAAAAACACACCTTTTTCAATAAACTCATGGCAAAACTCAGCCATGATGCACTTAAAATGAGACAAAGGCCAACCTTTTATTTTTTTACACTGTTTCATTATTTTCCACGAGACGAATACATTTATGCTGCAATGTGACTAGGGTTCACAACAGGCTTCGAGGAAACACGACCAGCTTTGAGGCACGATTAAGCGATGTTGAACTGTGAGACATTATCTAAATTCTGAGACATAAAACTAATGCAATGACACAATTCATGTTTAGCAAAACGCTAAGCTAAAAAGCCAAAGGCCCAATGACATTACCCCAAGGATATGAAGGTGGACGCATCTGTATTCTATCATCATCACCAGCATTATTGTTGTTACCATCCATTGCTTCTTGTATAGATCATGCAATCGGATGCCAGAGGATCATTCCCGTGACATAAAAGCATTAGATTTTCTTGAAGTATTATGCCTCGTTGCCCCACGGTGGACACGATTAAACAATGTTGAACTATGAGACATTATCTAAATTCTGAGACATAAAACTAATGCAATGACCCAAAATAAATTTTTGCTTCAATATGCCATTTTGATCAAAATGGTCTAAATCATGTAAAATTGTTGTCAAAAGTTCGTTTTAGGTCAAACAAAACATAGGCTTTTTGTGGGTATATGTCAAGGAAGATATTTGCAAAATTTTGAAAAATTTGAGAATTAGGGTTTTGTACCCCTATTTTTAGGAAAACCCCTATAAATAGGACCTTTCCAGAATTAGTTGAAAATGACTTTGATAGGATAATCTGACTTCATGATCACACTAGTCAAGTCAAAATCACCAAAAATTTTGTTTTACTCTGGTGGGTCTACTTCGTTTTTTCAAGAGAAAAGTTAGGACCTTCGCAGCCATTAATAGCAGAATGGCTAGTACCGTGAGTCGAAATCTAAGCCTCAGAAGCTTCAAGGAAGAATCCATCGCAAAAGATGCTCTAGAGAATGCATGCTTTGCTACTTGGAAAGAGGCTACGCAGTCCATGCCTTAGCCATTTTTCCACCACCCGTACCTGTAGCATGGTGAAGGTGTTTGTTAAGATGCATGTGTTCACGTCATTGACGATAGTGCTCAAACCAGTCAAGCTAAATAGCGAACCTGAAACACGAAGAGATGAAGATTTTCAAAAGAAATGATGAAACTGCAACTAAAAGCACCCCTGTTGGGCAGGGGCGCCCATCAATTCAAAGGGTCAAAGGCAGTCATCAAGTTTCGCCAAGACAGTCATCCCCTTCATAATTCTCTTGGCTTTCCAACGCATCATAGAGAAAATTCACCTAATTCATCGATCATCGGCAAACGTAGGCGAAGTCAGAAGGTGTTGAAAGTGAGTATCATCAAAAAATGGCATTCAAACATGGGAAAAAGCGCCCCTGTAGCTCAAGGGCACCCAAGAACAAGATGTCAATTTTTGAGTAAGCTTGTCTTCAGGTGATCTCTCCGTCTCCAACTCAACTTTGCAACAAACCTGTTCGCCAATCTACGAGACACATCAAACGACGATAGTTGTTGATTGTTTGAACATTCAAAACAGAGGGTAGATCAATACACATCAAGGGAAAAGCGCCCCTGCTAGCAAGGGGCACCCATCATTTTGAGTCACCTATTGAACTTTTCAGCAACTGCTTTCTTCAAGGCATCCACTCAGCATTCTTCAGCTCCACAACCAATCTAGTTGCACACTCACAGGACCTTTCAAGCATTCACAGACAAATATCAAGCAGAAAACACCAAAGGTAAAGGCGAGATGAAGAACATGAAAAATTCACTAAGTGTTAAGGAAATTGCACCTTCCTAGAAATAAGCGCCCAACCTTTTGGGCGGTCAAATGCAATCTTGAAGCTCCATGACCTCCAGGAAGTCCTCCATCTTGATCAATCTCAACAATGACGTCGTCAACAAGTTCAATAGATAAATCAAACATTTGACAATGAAGATCAAACTAGCATTGTTTGTGAAAGGTTGAAAAGTCAAAATTACAACACAAAAGGTCAAAGGCGCCCGTGCAATCCAGGGGCACCCAAACTTTTGGGGTCTCTAAAATAACTTTCACAACCTGCAAGACCAGTCAATCATCCTGGTACTGAACTAGCTATCCTTTCCATATCTCATCATGTTCATCGGAATCATTAGGCATCAAATTCGGGTTTTAAGCTCCGCAGCTCCCAAGCACACTTCATCAGAGTTGATTCAACTCAGCGACAGATCTGTCAGCAGCACTTTAGGATCAACCGAACAACCAAAGTCAAGGATCGAACGGAAGCATTTCATCACAGAAAAAGAATGAAAAATGTTCAACTCCTCAACTTGGACGCCTAAAGTCAAAGTAAGACCAGTTGACTGAAGTTGAGATATTTTACAAGCCTTTCCATGTCTAAAACGTCCCCAAATTGGTGGAATTTGCTCAAGTGAACTCCTGATTAGCCAGATTGACTCCTCAATTAGCATGTTGGCGCCCTAATTGATGCTTCCAACTCCAAATCAATATGTATCAAGCCAAGGCATCCATTATTCATTATTTCTTGCAGGTCGAAGAGCTCAAACACCCATATTTTCTCTCCAGCATCATTTGAACGATCTGACGGAAGCCATTGACAGCCTTCTTCATGTTTTCAAGAACAGGTTGCATAGAAGAGCAGTATATCAGAGGTTACATCTCCAGGCATGATTTTCTTCAAGATTCAGAGAGGCAGTTTATAACTTCCAAACTTCTTCCCCTCGTTTCTTCTATTCTTGCCTTAGATCTTCTTGCATCTCCAAGTAAATGACAATTATTCACAGATCTAACCTTCTAGGTATGATCAGCATGGCAGTTTCAACAAAACCCACGTGCCAAATTCTTCTAGAAAAAGTTGCCCTGCTGCCCCTTTTTTAGGGTTTCAAGAAAATGTTTAATTTCAAAAATCAGACAAACTGCGTTTGTTCAGCTTTGAAGCGCCTACAATACCCATGTGTCAGATTCTTTTCAGGAAAAATAAGCTTCTACTACTTCTAAAACTTCTACCACGAAGGGCTCTTGCATGTACAAGGAAAAGTAACCCTTTAAAAAATTTGATGTTCTAGGTCCATTCAGAAAATTATTCTCAGCAAAATCCACGTCTCAAATTTTTTCATAAAAATACTTCTCGGCAAGGCTATTTTTAGCAATTGCAGAAAAGTTGTCCAAACAATATCGTGTGCAAAATCAATCTTCAAGGTTTTCATAATGCAGTTCTCCCAAGTCTAATACAAGACCAAGACGGTCTTACTCCATGACTTTCTAAAGACGGCTAACACCGATTTGCATCGGGCACACCCAGAGGTCGATTTGGACAGATTGACAGGCATAGACGCTCAAATTCCACAAGTCCCATATGTTTTCACCTCGTATATCTGATAGCCTTCCAAGGCAAGTTTAGAGGGTTGAATACTGTTGGAGCTCTGCGTATGTGGCGGGTTTGTATAGATTTCTCACAGCTAGAGTGTTCACAGTCAAACTTAGCAATTTCATCATACAACACTCTTTCATTGAGAAGAATCAAGAAAAGTGTCAAAAGCGCAAAGCTATGTGATAAACAGAGGCCATCACTCTAGTTACAGAGCCGCCAAAGTTACCAATCAATTCCTTGTCAGTATCAAACGTGAAGATGGTGACTACGTGAGTCTCAATGACATGCAAACACAATTCTAGTAGCAGTTTCTGTGGTGACCCTGCTGATTGCAAGTTAAGTTAGATCGCAATCATGTCAACAAGGCTAGATAACGCAGCTGCAAGGGGCATTGTATACCAGGAGCAGATTGTGAGTGGCGAGGAGATGCTACGATGACACATCATCATCCTGCAAAGCATCAATTGCCCAAATACAGAGGCAGTCAACGACTGGTTAGAGGAATTGTTGACTAGAGGTGATGAGCTGTGAATACTCAATTAGGACGTCATACCCCTCCAAAATAGCATTTATGACAGCAAGAGTTAACTTGATGCCTCTTTCCAAATTAACTCACTGTCCCACTGATTATGGATGTCTACTTCCACTAATTATGGATCTCTATTTTGGAGGCACTTTTGTATTAGAGTTCTCTTTTAGTTTAGAATCAGTTAACTAAAGTAGACTTCCCAGTTAACTGTTAGGTTACCTACTTTTAGACATAGGAATAAATCTTGCAGATTGGCAAGAACTCATTGTTAACTCGGGGAGATTTTAGGGTTGCCTGCTCCTTTGAGCTTTTATAAATAAGAGCCTTTGCTCATTGTATTTATACTTTACTTCATGGCAGCAAAACGCTGAGCTAAAAAGCCTTCGACTTTGTTCGCTTAGTATATTTTCTTGAATCGTTTTTGTTATAGTTAAACACCAAGTACAACTTGTGTTCTCTCTATTCAGATAGGTGTGATCAATCCATGTTCATGTATTTTCGGTTGATCGCTTCATGTGTGATTGTCTCTTTGACACAAGTTGCTGTCCCAAAGTGTAATCTTTGGTCAAAGTTGAGATAATAAATCAGGAGAGCCTTGGGCCTTTGATCTAAAAGTCTCAAGATTTGTCATTGTATGTTGTTCTTACTAATTTTTCTTTCAATCTACACCTCGGAAAGAGCATTGTCTCCTTGGGAATTTAGAGAGTAGGATTATCGTTATTTGTTGTTTCTAGTAGTCTACCTTTCAGCCTACACCTCGGAAAGGACTTGGTGCCTCCTTGGGAATCCTAAGATCTAGTCTACCATTTGAAGATTACTTGTGTGGATTCTATTTTGGTGTAAATCTGGAAGTTCAGAGCCTTCGGATGCATTCTAAGAGACAATTCGTCTAAGTGATCAAACCATTCCATTCTCGCTCCTATGCCCCTCTTGCTTTGTTTATCTTGAGGACATAGGATAGATTAAAAGTTAGCTTAGTTATAGTTAAGATCTACACAAACCAGAGAAAACCTTAGTTGCAAAGCATTGTGCTATATGCTCCCTTGTGCCCTGCCGCTAAGTAAAAAGATAGGAACATTAGTTTACTTTTTATGCAAACATCAGCAAAAAGAGGGAGCTTCCCCTCCTAATTTGAAGAGCAGCTACTACACACTGTGCATAGCTGTCCATTTTCAATAAGCACTCCAGAGGTGCTAATTGAAATGCCAACAAGGTGCGATTAAGCGATGTTGAATTGTGAGACATTATCTAAATTCTGATCCTTGCAATTTAATATATCATGATTTATTTGTGGATATCGACTTTTAAAAAGACAAGTCATCAGAATGTGTTTTGAATCTTTTGATAAAAAGACCAAGTTTCATTCATAGAAAGGATTTTTTATTACAAAAACCCAAAACCTATTTGGACTAGAATCAAACTAGTGGAATATCAAAAATATGTATGTATTATGAGTAAAGTAAATGGATTTCATCATAATGTGTTTTGATAAAAAGACTAAATTTCATAAATAGAAGGTGAGGTTGGTTAGCCAACAAAGGCAATTTCCTCACATACATACTTTGATCCTATCACTATGGATGAGGCACCTTTTGAGGCACCTATTGAGGCTCTTATTGAGGATGTTGCACCTATACCATCTACTTCAACAACACCCACACAGCGTGTTGTACCCCAAAATTAAAATTTTTGTTACACTTAGACATTTTGAAGAAATGAGTAAAAGTCTAGTTAAATCAGTCAAAAAGGTCAAAATTTGGGTGTACATGTCTTGCATGAGGGATTAAAACACAAAATTTTCAAAAATGGACGATCTAGGTCTGCTCAGAGCAGCTTAACCTACAAAACCCAAATCTCAGTTTTTCATCCCTAAATTTTAGGAAACCTGCTATTTTTAGAAATTTTCTAAAATTAGTAACGTTTTCTAGGTTTTTTTGGGTTTCTTTGGAAATGGATACTGGCAAAAACTTTCTAAAAATAGAAAGTCAGTCCGTTAGGGTCCAAACTGATTTTGATTGGCTCAAAATACATCCATATCAGGCTGGTGCAGTCAGAATCTCAAAATAATCAGTTTTGCCCTAGTGGGTCTATTCTGCTTTTTCAGAAGCATACCAAGAGCTCCTAGGTCATTAATGGAGGTCATTCAGCTGCCAGGTGTCAGCTTCAACGTTCAAAGCATTCACAGAAGGCAAGTTGGTGGACGAGCTTGAAGAACGAAGAAGTTGAAAAATGATGAAAATTTTCTAACACTGGCAAGTTTGGGCGCCCCAAGTAGAGAAAGGCGCCCATCTTTTTAGGGCACCAAATGTTGAAATTAGGGTTTACATCTCCAATCAAAGTTGCTTAGTTCTCTACCAACTCCGCAGCGAGTCCAGCGATGCAGTCAACGGATCGTCCAGCCATCCAGAATTCAGCACTGAACAGGAGGTGTCCAAACTGATGTCAGAATGAAAAAGAATGAAGATTATTAAAATTTGACTAAGTCTGGGTAAAGTGGGCGCCCCTGGTGAAGAAGGGCGCCCAACTTTTTGAGGAACCTGATCCAGCTGTTAGGGTTTGAGAATACGCTTAATCTCTTCAGTATTCAGTAAGCTTCGTCACGCCTGTCTCTGTCAAATCATCTAATTGGTCGCCTTCCGGCAAATTCAAATTGAAGTCAAAGATACAGAAGGAACGTTTCAAACTCTGAAGAAAATCAAATGAAATTTGACCAAGTCTGGAAGGTTTGAGCGCCCCAGGTAAAGAAGGGCACCCAAGTTTTCAAGGGGCTAAACAGACGAATCCGGAAATGAAGTTCTAACGTAATCCGTTTACAGTTGATCCAACTCTCCAACGAGATATTCAGCTCGTCAATCAGAGGTCGCAGTCGCCAAATACAAGAAGCTGAACAGAGGGTCCGGCAAGAGTTGAATTTCAAAGTTCAGAAGCAAACACAAAAAAGATGAAAAATAAACTAAGTCTGGTGAACATGGGCGCCCCCAGCCAAGATGGGCGCTGTTGTGACCTTTTCACACATCGCCCCATCTAAATGGGGACCCATAAATTTTTGCTCCGTTCTGGTCTTTTGGCTTTGGTTTTCGTCTTTCTCTCTCGTTCTGCTTCCTTTCCGCTTTCTGCTTTTCTGGGGACGCTCCCGTCAGCAAGCTTGAACGTAAGGTTCGACCAAGTCTGAAATTAGGGTTTCACGTTTTTAGGTCATATTGAGATCAGATTGAGTTGGTTTGTCAGCTTTTGAGCCTAGCAGAGTTATTACCATGTTTTCAGCAAGCAACCCCTGAATTTTCACTGAATTTTGCCATCTTTCTATTTTTAGTAAGTGTCAGTTTAGGGTTGATTTTCGTAAGGTTTTCGCATTTTGGCAACTTCATTACCTTCCGAGCACTTCAGATTCACTTTTGACAAATTTTGAGCAGAAACTGACAACTTGCTATTTTTAGCAGTTCTGCCTTTCGGAGGCAATTTTCAGGGCTTAAACGCAGAGTTTTTCAACGCATGTCCGGAGATTCCTTGTGGGTTTTTCGAGACCTTCGCAGTGATGTGACATGCAAAGTATGATGATGACTTTCAACATTCGGCCTTCGGAGGCCAATATTAGGGTTTGCATGCAAACATTTTCAGCGCATGTCGGCATTTTCTTTCTGGGTTTTCCAAGAGCTTCGCGACGATGTAGCATGCAAATGGAGCTGACCACTTTTCGGAAACTTACTATTTTTAGCCAGTGCGTGCATGTTGAAGATTTTTCTGGGTTTTTCTGGGTTTTTCAAGATTTTTCGGGCAGTGTGACATGCAAGATCATCCGACAGCCGGTTGATCACTTTTCAGGCCGCTTTCTATTTTTAGCAGGTATTACTTGGGCAGCAGCTCGACGCTCCAGAAATGCAAGCTGATCATCGTGCAACTGAAACGACGTCAAACGGAGCTCATCTGAGCGACATGCATAAATTAGGGTTTCGAGCTTCAGCGCTAAAAATGAGGAGTCAAAGGTCAGAATGTTCAAACTGAAGTACCCACCATGATCAGATCCTTTCGAGAGTATGCTGGCAAAATTTGAGGGCAATCAGAGAACCTGCTATTTTTAGTAAGGCATTTTGGGCAGGGGCTATAAATAGAAAGTTGATCTCGGCATCAGCGTCAAAGGCAAGTTCACCAGCGATGGGCCCACTGTCCATTCAAAGCAAGCGGAGCAAGGAAGGCCTCAGAAACCAACACTTACTACTAAATAGTAAGTCACCTCAGCAGCAGCTATAATTGGCAGGTCAGCACCAAATCTCAGCAAGCACAAGGTCAAGCATGTGATGAAAAGTCTGTGGCGCGAATTTCAAAGCAAACAGAGTTACAGAGAATCAAGAATCTGATAAGTGCTATTTTTAGCAGGTTAATTAGGGTTTCCTAAAATCAAGGGCGGAACCCGACAGTCACGCAGGATCAGCATCCGATGGCAATCACCATGTTTCGGGCATTCAATACGCAAAGTTTGAAGACTTTCTGAGCAGTTTCTATTTTTAGCAGGTTGCTAAAAATAGCAGGTACAAACAGACATCAGGCGCTAACAGAACAAGCTAGTCAAAATTCAGAGCAAAGTGAAAATCGGGCTTTCAGGAGTCAGAATTCAGTCAACGGCGCGAAATTTCAGGAACTTTCTAAGAATAGAAAGTCAGGGTGAGTTAGGGTTGACCACAGAAAATCAACTCAAATCTGGTAACAGGCGTAAAATTGTGCTAAAATGGATAAAATTTCAAGTCCGGCATTAAAGCCCACTTTGAAGGCTGAACAGAGGCGGAAAAATGGCTAAGTGTCGGAAACTTGACGGAGACCCTGCCAAATGCGCCCAAGGTCAAGAGGGTTGGAATGATGAAATTTTTCTAAGTGTCGGAATTGAATGTAGACCCTTGCAAAAGCGCCCCTCTTGACAAAAATGAAAGCTTAGTATGCTAAATGCGCCTAGGCACAAACTGGAAGTTGATGGCCTTAAATGCGCCCTTGCAAGTTGATTTGGCAAGAAAAGGTTGAAATGTTGAAAACGAAACCTTGATAGATCAAATGCGCCTAAGAGTTAAATTGGAACCTCAAGGGTGGATTTGCGCCTGACTTTGAGAAGGAGAGGCTAGAAACTGGAAATTTGACTAAGGCAAATAAATTGAAACTCCAGAGTGCCAAATGCGCCTAAGAGTTAAAATGAAACCTTGGATGGTGATTTGCGCCCAGTGGTAAAAATGAAAGTTGGATATGCTAGATGCGCCCCTAACTTGATGCTTGACTCCTTGGATGCGCCCCTCTGTAAAATGATGAAAATTTCACTAAGTGTCTTAAAATGAACATAGACCCAGCTATATGCGCCCTTCTCTGGAGAAGTTGAAGTTTTCACTAAGGCACAAATTGAAAGTGGAAGGTGTTAAATGCGCCTGGAGATGGCTTAAAATTGGCTAAGTGTTTGAAATTGAAACCTCTGGGTCCCAAATGCGCCAAAGCCAAAAAGTGAAAGTTCATGCATCCAATTGCGCCTGGAAGGGGTCTTGAAAATAGCCAAGGTGAAATTAAAAGTTCAAGGCATTATATGCGCCTAGGGTGACAAAAATGAAAGTCAGAGGTCTCAAATGCGCCCCAACCAAAACTGGAAGTTGATGTGGTCAAATGCGCCTTGGAGGCTAAAGTGAGCAAAGGCGTGGCTAAAATTCCTAAGTGTTTAAAATTAAAACCTCCATAGGCAATATGCGCTTGGGTGTTAAAATGAAAGTTAGACACATGATATGCGCCTATGTTAAAAATGAAAGTGCCAAGTCCAATATGCGCCCAAGCACAAAATGGAAGTAAGACCCATCAAATGCGCCTTTGCCTGGGAGATGGATCTCAAAACATTCTAAGTGCCAAAGTGGATGCTTGCTAAGGCATATGCGCCCAAGAGTGAAAGCTAAAAAAACGACTGAGTTAAAACTTTGAATATAAGATACAAAATGCGCCTGAGTGAAAAGTGAAAGTAGGCCTACTCAAATGCGCCCAGTCTTAAGAATGAAACCTCAACATGCAAAATGCGCCCAAAACCCCATCATCTAATATGCGCCTGGCTCAAGGAGGAAATAGGACAACGTCTAATGTTGAAAATGAAAGTTGGAGGTCTTAAATGCGCCCAAGCACAAAATGGAAGCTAAGACATCCAAATGCGCCCCTCTTGATAAATTAAAAGTTGATGGTGCTATATGCGCCCAAAGGCTAAAGTGAAAGTTGATGGTGCTATATGCGCCCAAAGCAAAAGTGAAAGTTGATGGTGCTATATGCGCCCAAAGCAAAAGTGAAAGTTGATGGTGCTATATGCGCCCAAGTTTAAAACTGAAACCTCCACCTCTCATTTGCGCCCAAAACAAAAGCTGAAAGCTTTGCATATCAAATGCGCCCCAAGATGAATGCTTGACCTCTTGTATGCGCCCTGGAGACAAGAGGAGTAAAGTGATGAGATTTTGTCAAAAACTGAAAGTTAAGCATGCAAAATACGCCCCAGCAGGTGGACACATAAAAAAACGTCTAAGTCAAAAATTGGAAGTTGCTGGTGCTAAATGCGCCCCCTTCATGAAACTGGAAGGAGGCTACCTTATATGCGCCCAGGGTGGGTTCACAGCAAGTGTTGGAAATAGAAGTAGACTATGATAGATGCGCCTCAAGCTGAAAGTAAACCCTCTCTTTTGCGCCCAGATAAGAAAACGCCTAAGTCATGAAAAGCTGATGTAAAATGCGCCTAGATTGAAACTAGAAGGAGAGTATAGGATTTGCGCCTGGGGATGTTGAAATTGAAACTTAAGAATGCCATTTGCGCCCCTCTGAAATCAAAAGCACCATGATTAAATGCGCCTGGCATTAAATGGAAACTCCATGCCCCAAATGCGCCTAGCTTGGATAGAAAAATTAATAAAATTTAAAAGGCATTAGATTTAAATGTCCCCTCTCCAGATTGCGCCCAAGCTTGAAATAAAAGGGCGTTCAAAGTTAAAACAAATCAATCAAGGGGATGAATTAAAAGGGTGTTCAAAGAGAAACTATGATATGCGCCTGGAGACTACCATGAATGCGCCCTACTTCAAGGAAAGAGTGAACATGAAAAATTTGCCTAAGGCGTTGAAGGTGAAAGTGCCAACTATGATATACGCCTAAGATTGAATATTAAAGGCATTCAAAAATAAAAAAATAAAAAAATCAAAAGGCGTTTAATCTTGAAATAAATTAAAAGGGGGCGTTTATTTTCAAAAAGCAAATAAAATTAAAAGGCGTTTAAAAAGATGGAAATTTTAAATTTTAAATTTTGACTTCAAAGCACGTGAAATTTTCTCAGCACGATTAAATCGAAAGGTATTCGGAGGAAATTAAAATTTCTCTTAGCAAGACGGAGAAATTAATTTAATTAATTAATTTAATTATTTTCCTAAGTCTAATATTAAATTCCCCCTTCGATTTTGACCCATGCAATTTTAAAATTTCGGACGATTTAACAAGGGGAATTTGTTTCGGAAGTTAATTACGGACGGAAAATAAAATAATGCCTAGCCAGTTTCGACAATCGATGTCGAATTTTTAAATGCGTTGAAAGAAATAAATTAAAATGGCGATTAAATTAAAATTTTAATTAATTAAAAGTGCCATTTTAAAACGCAGTCGAGATAACTTCAAATCGATGTAAAAATGATTTTCTCGAAATCACTAGAGGTAACTGGCAGTCGGGAGGGAATTTTAAATTTAAATCGAGGAAAGAATCTCCCCGAATAGCAAATTGTCATAATAACTGCCAGACGACGAGAATATTCCCTTTTAATTTTAGCAGACGCGTCAGTCATGATGAAAGGAATAAAAGGCATCTGCTAAAATTAGCGCCAGCCTTTTGCTATAAAACTTCGAAGATTTTCATTATCATCTCACAAGATTCGAAGTTGAGATTTATGCTGGCAAACTGAGTTGTGAGATTTAATTCGAGAAGTTGCTGAAGTTTGAGATTGTTGAAGTTGCTGAAAGTTCGATTGTTGGAGTTGCTGAGATTCGAGATTGCAAGTTGCGAAGTGCTTCGAAGTAAAAGGGGTTTAGCATTTTCTTTTTCTTCACGTTATCGAGGTATGTCTTCGAAGTTGCTGAAGCTTTTTATTTTGCTGAAAGTCGATAATGCTTTTAAAGTTTAAAAGTTGAGATGCTGAAATGCTTTATTTATGCTGAGAGTTAAAATGCTGAGATTGTTTGAATGCCAAATTGATTGAGCTTTGATTTTTTCGAAGTTTTCTGAAATTGCTAAGTGTTAGAATCGAATTGAATTTAAATTGTAATGACTTCGAAGTTGCTGTTTTATAATTTCGAAGTGTTAGCTTTTGATTGCTTTTCGAAGTTGTTGTTTTATAACTTCGAAAAGCTGATTTTAATTTGTCGAAGCTTGCTGATTTTAACTTGTACACGTCTAAAACTCTCGGATTTATTTTCTTCGAAGTTGCTGATGTATAACTGTCGAAGAATTGATTTCTGACTTGGTAGTTTATAATTCGATGGCTTGCTGATTTTAATTCGAGATTGCTGATTTTAAATATTGCTGATACTTAACACGCTTTTTCAAAGTTGAAATTGATAGAGTAAATTTCTCGTGAGGAGTTAAGTTATTTCTTTTGGCTGCGAGTTGCTGGAGGTTGAAGTTTTAATCTTAAGAAGTCCAAGTTGGATACTAACGCTACTAACGTATATTTATTTTGCAGCCGCCAGCCGCCTCACGTGATTGTCATTTTTTAAAAGTTGATGGAGTAATATTCGCTTTTGTTTTGCAGATGGCTGACGCTGCTGGAACTAGCAAGGCTGGAACTAAGACTGCAAACAATGAAGCTAACGCCTCCAAGCAGGCGATCATCAAGGGCCTAAAGAAGTCCTTCATCCCAGAGTAAAAAATCATCTCGAAGTATGGCAATTTGACGGACACCAACCTCAGGTCCTTCAACCTCGAGACGTTCATACGCCGAATGTACGGGCAAGGTGGCAACCTTCCAACAGAGGCATCACAGAACATTGTGAAGAGCGGGTTGTACAATGCAGCAGGCTTCCAACCAGCAGTTCGGTGTCCCGAGTTGATTCTTGAGTGCGCCAACTTCTATAATTCTGAGGATCGAACTATCACCTCTCCTGGTGGTTTGATCATGGCTAATCTCACTCCAGATGCGATTGGCGAGGCATTTGGAATCCTCGCTACAGACAACATGATGTATAAGTCCAAGGCCAAGGCGGATAAGATGTACGCCACAACCTTCGAGAAGTGCATGAAGAGAATAAACACCACATGGATGCGCAAGCCAAAGCCGCCGGCTGCTAGGCTACCGAAGCAAATAATATCAGAGGAGCTGAAGCAAGAGTATTGCGACATCATTATGTTGCTCAGCAGAATCAATGGTAGCCCGCAGTCTTTCATATTCGAGCCATGGATGTTCTTTTACATCAGTGTGGTGCTCGAAGGGGACGAGCAAGTGAACTGGGCGAAGATGATAAGTGACAACATCGATGAGCAGTTCCGGAACCTCAGAAGAACAAAAACATTTTATATGAGCTCATACGTCATCTATATGTTGGCTCGAATGACCAAGTACAGGGGATTGGCGTACCAAGAGCCAATTGGCTGCGGCTACAATCAGTTTAAGATCCACCAGTCGTGCAGACAATTACATCTCACTCACACTGGTGACTTCCAAAGAGTGAATGACGCCTTTACCATGTACATCACGAGAACACTTCAGCAAAGGCTACAGCAGAGGATCTCCGAGGAGGCACAGGCGTTGATCGAAGAATACGGGTGTTGGTTCATCCAATTCCCAAAATTTACCTACTTGAGACTGCCAGGGTACGATTCCTATGTGTATAAACTGCCGAGGTACCCCACTAACAGGATGATCCTACTTGAGTTGTCTAGGCAATTGGTGGCCTACGACAAGATTATAAGGCGAAAGAAGAAGGGAGGTCTTCATTTTCCCATTGTGTTGGGAAATTCACTCGAGGAGTGCCCGACTTTGCAAGCAGCCAAGGAGGCTGAGAATGAGCTAAAGTTTTACAAGCTGACTCTTTATACCAGCAGGCAGAATTTTGATCCCAAGGGGATAATTGGAACAGTACAAGGAGAAGAATTTAAGCACAAGGCTCACATGGAGGACTTTTGGGCAAACGCTGCAGGCGAGGACGAAATAAGGAAAAGGACGTTCTCAAGGCTGCCTCTAAAGCTAATCAGGGAGTGCGAGGTGATCAGGGTGCCGGATCAACTGGAGGAAGATACTAGAATCACCCATCCAGATTTTGAAGCAGTGAAGAACACGCCAATACCACCTGTAGATTGGGCTGAGCCGGAGATTGTGGATCTAGACACTCTATTTATCCCAGTCATGACGTTTACGAGAGCTTGGGTGGACGAGCGTGTTAATAGATTGAGGAGGAGGTCAGTCGCTCTCACATATGACCTCATGGGTGATGGAAAGCCACCAGTGGTAGCGAAAAGGAAGAAGCAGCTCACACGAGGTCCGGAACCAAAAAGAAGGGAGCCCGTTCAACCAGAGCCCGTTCAGCCAGAACCCCAGGGATCGGAGGACACGTCCTCAACTCAATTGGTGTCTCATGCTTCCAGTGTACGTGAAGTGTCATTATTTGCTAGTCAGAGAGCAAAAGGGAATGAAGAGCTAGAGGATGGAGAAATTAACCAGCCGATGCCAAGGGAGGTGGATACTCAAAGTGTGAATGATCCCGAAGCTGCTAGTAAGCGGGATGAAGGGGAAGACACGGACATGGACACCCACTTCGATTATTCCTTCGGAGAGGAAGATGCTGGGGCACATGAAGGAAGTGATCAAGAGGTCGAGATAATCGAGCCTCCACCAAACACCCCTCGGGAAGAAGTTCGAGAAGTGGAAGCCACTGAGGAGCAGCCTCTGATTGTTTATGATATTCAACGAAATTGGCTTACACAGGCAATCCGAAGGGACCAAGATGATGACGCCAGCCTAGCAATTGAGATGGAAGCACTCTTGAATAGGACAAGCAAGTCGCCAAAGCGGAAGAGGGCGAGAAAATATACAAGGATAGAAACTAACGAGGCAGGTTCCCGGAGCCTTCACATCGCTGCCCCAAGAGAGGATCACGACTTGAGTGATGCGATGCCAGAGAAATACACAATCACCACTGTTGAGTTGGGACGCCCTTCAGGAGCGCAGGTGGTGGAAGAGGCTGAAACTTCGTTTCAGGCATTAAAAGATAGGCTGGTAAAGAAAGAAGGAAAGTATAAAAGATTGAAGAAAGAGCACAGAGCGTTAATTGAATATGTGCAAAATCTCGCACATCCGGTTGCTCAAAGTAATCCAGCAGCAGAGCTTCCACCAGAGGTGCCACGTGAGCCTATCAGCGGCTTGGAAGAAGTAAAGAGGGCTGTGCGAGAAGGAGATAAGTGGGTGAATGGTGTCCGCATTGAGGCAGAAAAGTTCATGGCGGATCTCGCCTTAGCATTCCAAAATGCTTCCGGTATCCTTTCACGATTAGATGATGTTGAGCAGGCTTGGGGAGATACCCACATCTTCCAAGACCATACTATCCCACGCCTGGCTGTTTTGATGCGTGTTCCCACGCAAACTCTGGTGAATGAAGGGGTAATTCAAGCTGGTGACAGATATGACTTCCGTGGATGGCATTCAGCAGCATTCACAGGGAATGGTTTCTTTGATACTACAGCAATAGAGTCTTCCAGGATCAGAAAGGCCATGAGGAATATTCGTGAGAGTATTCTCAACACTTTGGAGTCGGTATTTGCAAAAAGGCTCGCACATGAGGAGGTAGATGCAGAAGGACTAAAGGCAAGATTGCAGCCATTCTTCTCGGAAATGAGAACATTTTCCCAGTTGGATTTTGAAAACATCTCCACGTTTTCAACAATCATTCAGAGCACGCAGGATTCCATCGAGACTTGGGGAAAATCTTGCGAGAGGCATGAACAAATGGTAGCCATCTTGGAGTATCAGTTGAATCTCACTCCATCAATTTCAGAGGAAGAGGTCGACGCAGTGCTGGCGCGATTCATAGCGTACGCAGTCAGGGAGAAGAGCAAAGGAATCCGGGTCATGGACGAGAATCTTCTAGAAGGTTAGTGGGCATTAATTGCTCATACTGGTCAAAGGAGGAATCTGCTATTTTTAGGAGCATTTATGACGCCACTCCTCCACCTTCTGGCGGTTTTTAGGGCAAACTCGTCTAGGGCTGAGGTGGCTCAATCTGAGCCCTCCGTTGTAATTTGATCTGGGCCGTCGATTCAAACAGGCCAGCTATATAAGGGGGAGTCCCCCTCATTTGTACTCTAGTAGTCATAGAATCAGAGAATAGAGAGCAATTGTTGAAGCAGAATAGAGAGTAGAAGCTTTTAAGTTAGAGTAGTTTTTCATTTGCATTGTTGAAGAAGAAGGGGAATTCTCCCTTAGAGAATTTTGTAAGAGATTGTCACAAAAGATTATTCTTAATAAAGCTTTTCATTGATGGTGAATTTCAACTTTGTTTGGAATAGTTCGTGAGGTTTCTTATTCCCTTTGACTTCAATTAGGAACTTAATTTCATGCTTGTAGTTAGATATGGATGTTTATGCTTGATATAAGTGAATTTCTTTTATCCATACCACTAACGTTCTTGCTGATGGTAAGTCCGTCTTGTGTGGTCAACTGGACTTTCAGTACTTAACTTCAATCAAGGTTCATAGGTGGTTATGCATCGTTGTGATGGTAGTTGCTCTATTGAATCGTGATTTGAACATCATTTTCACCCTTTGAAGATTGCACTTACCTTGTTGACGCTGTCCAATAGGAGGCTAAACAATGTTTGTCGAAATTCATTTAGGTTGAGCGTAATATCCATTTGCATTTAGATTAGAAGTTAGATTTTAGAAATCTCTGCAACCATTCAATTCTGCATAATCTTGGTTAGTTTTAGGAAACTTGCATCATAAAGCCAAATCATTCGCGCATAAAATCCCCTTTAAAAGCACACATTGGTTGTCACTACACGTCTTGTGAACAACTACGTAAGTCCCCTCGTGAGTACACAGCATACACACATCAACCAAACTGAGCCTATTCGCATTTAAAGAACCTTGGAGTTGAAGGCGTGATCTCACTCGCAATCTTAGCACGTCGAATACTTTGTTCAAGAGAGAATAGGGGATCCATTTGGAAACTTTGTTCTACCTGGTTGGTGAGGTCACAAAAATCACATCAACAGGCGCCCAAGCTTTTGAGGGATTAAAATTCACTTTTTGACAGAGTTCATCTCAAAAGACCCCTCCTCATATCTCGTCAGCTTCGCAATGAGCACAATAGACAAACAATCTGACGTCCGGAGCTCCAGATTCAACGAGATCATCTGTAGAAGAAGAGCCAATGAAGAAATTTGAAGATCATGAAAATGGCTAACTATGGGTAAAATGGGTGCCCCTGGAAGGAAAAGGCTCCCATGAATTCGGAGGTCGAGATGAAGTTTTCAGCTAGAGACGCTTCCAGGACAACCTTCTCAGAATCAGTCATGCTCCGCAATGGATCTTTCAGCTCGCCTATCAGATCAGTCTGCAAACTGGAAATCAGAGGCGAAGTAAGGGGTCAAAATGAAGAAAAGTTGAAAATGCCAAACATTTGACTCACTGTTTGAAGTGGGTGCCCCTGGTAAAGAAGGGCGCCCAATTTCTCATGCTTTAGAGAAATTTCAAAAGTTTTCAAAATTTTCAAAGTTGCAAGGAAGAAGATGGCGTTCAAGTCCAATGAAGCTGAGATTTTAGGGTTTTGGAAATAAAAGCAAAAGAAAGCAAAGTAAAAACAAAACCCTAAGTCTATTTAACACCTCTTTTCAATGTTATTTTTATTATTTTTGCAGGTAGCATCCAAAGGAGAAAGTTGGAGCAGCAAGTTTGAAGAATTTTTATGATTCAAGAATTCTTATTTGCTGGTTTTTCGTCAGATTTTTTAGACCAGCAACATAAACCCTTGCTTTTTCAAGCTTTTTCATCCAGAAGATCAAGCTTTTCAAGAAGGCGGCCAAGGTTTTCAAGTTTTCAGCCATCTGAGTCTTTTTACTTCATTCTTCTGAAGAATTTTTCAAGAACTTCATCAAGTTGCAGCAGCTGTTTTTATTTTGCATGTCAGTGAAATCCTCAGTGCATTCAGTTTTCAACCATCCGGGTCCTCTCAAATCAGTCTTCTGAAAAAAACCCATATCACAGCTTTTTCAAGAAAATTTCAAATTCTAAGGTTGGCTGCTTTTTTGATCAGCCGTCAGGGTTTGCAAATCTAATCAACTGGGTCTGTTTCTAATCATATTCTGAACAAAACCCAGGTGCCAACTTTTTCGGTGAAAATTTGAAGAAATTAGGGTTTGCTGCTTTTTCAGGTAAAATTCAAAATTTTCAAAAACGGACGATCTGGGTTGTCTTGCATCGAAGTTCTGAGCAAAACCCATATCTCAGAAAAAATTTCAAAAAAAATTTGTCCGTTCAAGCAAGAAAATCAGCGTTCTAAAAATAGAAGTTGCTCAAGACTTGTCTGCACCTAGGCGAGTTTACAGCCGTTCTTCAAGTTTTCCGAAATGGAGTACACTCCCAATGTTTTCAAGACTAAATCAGCTCTCTATCACGATTACATCAAAACAGCTGAGACAAACTTGCATCATATCAAGTCGGTGTTCGATCTACACGCCTTGGAGAGCGCAGGCAACACCTCAATCAGGAACCTGGGACACTCTGGACTCCTCGCAGCAGCGTCTATTCCTATAGCAGTTCAGAGTCTTGAGTTCGTAATCACTTGCATCAAGCATTACAACACGGCTACTAGGGAGATCCCGTCAGTGGATGGCAGATTGATTTGCAGTCTGAAGCCTGATATGATCGAGAAGTGTTTTTCCATTCCCCCATGGCCTCAAAGTGTTACTATCTCAAAGGGTGAATGTGAAAGGATATGGGAGATGCACAAAGAAAACTACAACAAGAAGATTGTACTGAAGTGAATGAAAGAAAAACGTAAGACTTTGCCAAGTCACACTTCCATGATGTCAGCAAAGTTTGATAAAGCAGCCAATGAGGTCGAAGATTTCCTTAGGTCAGTTGCAGATGCTGAAGATATTCTAGAAAAGCGGTGTTTTGCTATTGAGGGCATAGATGCACCAAACCGGGACATAATTTCTAATTTTCTAGCGTATCTGATCGAGCTTTAAAGCAGCTTTCTTCTAGAGGCTTTTTGAGATATGCTAACCAATTTTTTCGTAGGAATTACACAACATAAACCAGCAATAGCCAACTTGATTAGCATTAGCTCCAAATAGGAAAACAAACTTGAAAGAACTCACACCAAGAATGCACACTCAATCCTATTGTGACCTTTTTCACACATCGCCCCATTGCAAATGGGGACCCCCTAATTTTGGCTTTTCTTTTCGGTCGTTTTGTTGTTGTCTCCCTTTTCTGTGGTCTGCTTTTTGGGGACGTTCTCATCTTTAAGCTTAAAAGAGTGAAATTTGGCCAAGTCTGAAATTAGGGTTTGTGCCTTCCTTGACACTTTGAGATCAAATCAGGTGAGTAAATTGACAACGGAGATTAACATTGCTGTTAGTGTGCTTCCAGCAGGCTCTCAGCAAATTTTCATCAGATTCCGAGTACTTACTATTTTTAGTAAGTGTGCAATTACAGGCAATTCGTCAGCATTTTCGAAATTCCGACTGCCACACTGCATTCAGGACGCATCAAGCTGCTCGTGTGCAAAATTTGAGCTGAAACAGACAACTTTCTATTTTTAGCAGTTCAGCTTCCAATGCAGATTTCAGGGCTTAAACGAAGGATTTTTCAACGCATGTCTACATATTCCTTCTGGGTTTTTCGAGACCTTCGCAATGGTATAACATGCAAAGCAAGATAACAACTTTCAGAGTTCAGTCTTCCGAGGCTATTTTTAGGGTTTGCATGTCAGAGTTTCCTTTGCATGTCGGATGATTCCTTATGGGTTTTTTGAGAGCTTCGCGATGATGTGACATGCAAATGGAGATGGTCACTTAGTAAGGAACTTACTATTTTTAGCAGGTGCATCCCGGCAGCCATTTCCCAGCACTTTAGAATCATGAACTGATCACAATGCAACAGAAACGAGAACAAACGGAGACCATTTGATACACATGCAAAACAAATTAGGGTTTCCAGCTTCAGAGCCTGAAAAGAGGGGTAAAAAGTCAGAATTTTCTAAAACCGGTGTAAACCATCGCGATTAGCATCCTTCAAGCTATCTGCTAGTAAAATTTGAAGTCAAACGGAGCACTTACTATTTATAGTAAGTCATTTTGGAAATAGGCTAAAAATAGCAAATCAGTTGCATGCGCTAGTATCGATATGCAGGTCACGGGGTGAGGAGCACCCCATTCGAATTTCAAGTCAATTGGAGCTGTGGAGGTATCAGAAGCAAGCAGTTACTATTTATAGCAAATCACCTTCAGAAATGGGCTAAAAATAGCAGGCCAACTAAAAATAGCAGTGTCAACAGGGTAACAAGGTCGTCAGGAGGCGGTGTTTAAAATTTCAAATCGTTCTGAGCTTCAGAGATGCAAAATCGAGAGACTTACTATAAATAGCAAGGCATGGATAAACTGGTGAAAACGAGGAAAAAGTGGCTAAGTCTGGAACTTCATCCTGCAGCTACCTGGAAATGCACCCAAGTTGATGAAGAAGCATGGAGAAAATTCCAAGTTCAAAACTCGTCCTCCTGCTTAGCCAAAATGCACCCATGAAGCATAAAAGTCAAAGAGGTCAATGTTTTTCATCCTGTAGCTATGGCTAAATGCGCCCAACACAAGGTAAAAGCAAAAAAAAATTCTAAGTATGAAACTCGTCCTCCTGCCTAGGTGAAATGCGCCCATGCAAGGAGAAAGTCAAAAGGTGTCAACAAAATTTCATCCTCCACCACATAAGAAATGCGCCCACCTCAAGCTTGTTGTTGAAAAAGTTTCTAAGGCATTGGTAGTTCATCCTTCAGCCTAGGTGAAATGCGCCCTCAAGGTGATGGCATACTAAAAATATTCTAAGTTAAGTTCATCCTTCTCCCTATGCAAAATGCGCCCAAAAGAGGGCATGTAAGGACAAAAGAAAGGAAGGTGAAAGGTCACATGCTAGGCGTTGGGAGTTTCATCCACTACATATGCCAAAATGCGCCCAAGCATGCTGAGAAGGGACAAAAGGTTGACTTTCTCTTCCCCCCTTTGAATGCGCCCAAATAGAGGCATGTGAGGACAAAAATGAGGAAGCCCAAGGGTCACTTGTTGGAGGCGTGGTAAAAGTTTTATCCTTCACACCTTGCTAAATGCGCTCAAGCTGGTCAACAAGTCAACAAATCTTCATCCTTCTTGCATGGGAAAATGCGCCCAAATGGGGCCATGTGAAGACAAGAGTTGAGGGCGTTGAAAAGTCAAGTCCTTTATGGCATCAAAAATGCACCCAAGTGCATGAAGTGTGAAATGAAATTACTAAAGGGGTTGGAGGGGTAAAATAAAGTGTTGCTAGGCATTGAAAATGCCAAGTGAGGGATGAATAAGCTAAGGCGTGGTTAATACTCCCCTCCAAGTGTGATGTGCGCCTAAAGAGTATAGGTTGGTGAGTGATAAGTAAGGCATTGAAAATGCCAAGTGAGGGATGAATAAGCTAAGGCGTGGTTAATACTCCCCTCCAAGTGTGATGTGCGCCTAAAGAGTATAGGTTGGTGAGTGATAAGTAAGGCGTTGAAAGTGCTAAGTAATGAAAAATATGGCCTAGGCGTTGAAGTTTAAAAAAATATCCTACTACATGTATAAAGTGCGCCAAGGTAAGGTGAAGGTGGAGATGAAGTGAAGTATGCTAGGCGTGGCTAGTTATTCCTTCCAAGAGTGAGGTGCGCCTAAGGTAAGGGTGAAGATAAAATACAAGGTGGTGAATAAAATAAAGGATGTGCCAGGCGTTGGGATTAAATATCCTCCATGACATGTGCCTTCAGGAAAATCTTCTAAGTGAGTTGATAAAATTTTCCTCAACACTGGCAGATGAATGAAGTTGAGTTAAAATTTCCTGAGGCGAAATTTTCAAAATGATTTAAAAAAAAAAAAAAAATTTAAGACACAAAATATTTTCTTCCTCTAGAAAATACGCCTAGACTCTGAGGTGATAAGATCTTCCTAAAGCATGAATGAATTGCCTGAGGTGAAGTCAGAGAATGCCGACATAGGGTTGATAAAGAGTTTTCAAGTCAGAGCGTGAAATGTTCACAGGTGTTGAAGAGCAAGAATAAATTTGCTAAAAATTATTTTTCCAAGGTTCAAAATTCAAGAAAATTAAATGAACCCGTTCATTGTACACCCATGGGTTCGACACGTTCTGAAGGAAATTTTCTTCTGGGTATTAAAGATCTTCAACAGGGAATGGATTTTAAAGTCTTTCGTGCTTCGCCAAGCCTTCAGGATGGATATTTTTGATGGACACCAAGATTGATGAGTTTTCCTAAGGAAAGTTTTAAAATTTTCTAAGGCAAAGTGAAGAAAATGTGTTTTCAAGGTAAAATCCTCCAGACGATGAATTTGAAAATGATCGCCTAGATAATTTTTGATCAAATTCCTAATGAAAGGATTTTTCTCAAGTTTGAGTTGGATGAAATATCAAAGTGAAGTACGCCCAGGCAGAATGCAGGATAGGTTGGAAATTTGGCTAAGGCATGAGGAATTTGAACGTAAAGTTGGCTAGTGAAGATGATGAACCCTTGGAGATCAAAACATGAAAATCCTGGTAAGTAAGTTGAATTTATATTATGAAATGTCCTAATACTCTTCTCCTTGCTTGTTTTGCAGGAGGAACATCGAGACTAGGCGATGATGACTTGAAGTGATGAAGCAAATAGTCCAAGATGATAGATCATGAAAAAAGAAAAGTTGCAAGAAAATGGCTAAGTGTTGAGACTTAGTGACAGAGGAGAAATGTTTTCAAAAAGAAAAGAATGGAAGCTCGAGCGAAGTTGAAGAACAACATCAAGAAGAAGATCAAGAACGGTGTGAACGCGTCTCTGGATTGGAATCTTCTATAAGGATGATGGACATTAGTGGCTCATTTATTGCCCCACTCTCCTTTGTGGCGGTTTTTAGGGTGAATCTTGTGTAGGGCTGAGGTGGCGCGATCTTAGCCACTCTTTTGATTGTAATCTTAGTCGTCCATTGGATTGGGCCATCTATAAAAGGGTGAGTCCCCCTCATTTGTACATTCATTAGACAGTAGAAATTAGCTTAGAGTTAGACAGTAGACATAGAATAGAGGGACAACTTAGAAGTAGCTTAGTATAGATTGATAGTGTAGTTTGAAGAAGAGGGAAAGTTTTCCCTTTGAAAACTTTGTAAGAAATTGTTGTGAACACTCTCTCAATAAAAGAGTTTTTCATTGATGGTGAATTTCGTCTTTGTTGTGAGAAGCTAGCAAGGTTTCTTCGTCCTTCCGATTCAAATGGTAGCATAAAATAGTTCAAAGTAGTATAATTTTCATTCCATGCAAGTAGATCTTAATTGTGGAAGGTGGTCTTCAATTCGAGCAAACTTTGTTTATCCATACCACTAGTGGGCTCGCTGATGGTGAGTTCGCCTTGCGTGGTCAACTGGAACATCACGGACTTAACTTCGTTTGTGATTCACACGTTGGTATGCGTCGTTGTGACAGTATCTTCGCGTTGAATTATGATCTGAACACCTTGAGCTACTCCTTTGAAGATTGCACCGGTTCTATGGAAGCTGTCCGAAGCGAGGCAAAGCAGAGCCTGGTTGAAGCTTGTGAGAATTGATCGCCATGTCCACGCCTTAGAGTAGATTAGAGCTCTCTAAACCTTGCATTTTAAATTCAGTACTTTCAAGTTACTTCAGGAAACAAGAACTTCATAGACGAATCTTTCGAGCATTTGAATTCCTTTCTCCGCTGCTGAACAATTCCGTAAGTCCCCTTGAAATACCAGCAAATCACATCGAGCCAACTGAGACTATTCACATTGAAGGAACCTTGGAGTTGAACGCACGAACTCTCTCGCAATCTTAGCGTGCTGGATACTTTGATCAAGAGAGGACAGGGTAACTGTTGGCGACTTTATTCTGCGTTGGTGCGGTCACGAAAAACACATCAACAAATCCCAAGGAAGGATAGGTGTTGTCATATGGCGGAGGAGCTAATTGTAAACAAGTACTTGAATTTAACAAACTCAACGTCAAGAATGTGCACACAAGATCCCCCTGAGGGCGAGGTGCTAACATATGACGGAGTGATTACTTAGAATTGAAACTAGTAGGCGGATAACCAGCCATGAAGCTATAGTAATCTAATTCATCCACTGCGGCGAGCATCCATAAAATAGTGGGGATTCTCCACTTGAGAGTGGGTACAATGATATAGCAAGTTATTTCTCCGCACTGGCGGTAAACCGTCCAGGGGTAATTAATAGGAAATAAAACAAGTAGTTGCAGCAATAACATAGGTTGGATTAGTACTACTAATCAAAACCTTACAATTCAAAAGACTGCAAAAACAAGTATTACAATGATAGGGAAATAAGATTAGAAGAGAAGAGTGAATTCTAATAATGTTTCTTTGCTCTCCAATGATAGAATTATGATCAAAACAGAAAACATATGAATCTGATATAAAACCTGAGTTCTGGAATTTCTTATCAGCAAACTGGAAATCAATAAAATATTCATAACTCACTCATTTCACCTCCAAATCGAATGAGACTGAATGCAATGGACTTCTGGAAGGTAGGCGACCATGCTAGGATGAAGAAACAGCAACAAAACTCGTTCTTTAATTTATGACACACTTCCCAATGCAAGCTGAATGGTACGGCCTTGAGAAGGGGTGATTTTGACTTTAAAAATTGGAGACTCCAAAATAAAATCTCAAACTTGGAGGAAAGGGGCGCCCTTGTCAAACAATTGCAACGCAAAAGTACCCAGAACCAAATAAATTTTATTCCAAGCACTGCTAACAAAATTCACTTTCAGCTGTAGATGCATCAGCAACTTCAAAAATCTGGAAATTTCATCAAAACTTCAACTATTGAGCACAAATCTGCTAGTCTAGATGAGAAGCAGCAAAGTCCAATTAGGTGTTGTATTTCAAACACGAAATTGGTTAATGGCTAGGAGGTAGCATCCTCGAAGCAAGGGTTCAAATGTCATTCCGACAGCATAACAGTATGATAACATGAATGGATCCAATGCTGGAGCAAAAACCTTCATTAAATAGAAGCTCACAAAACTCCTCAAATTCCTGAGGAAGCAAACCAAAAGACACATGAGTCTTTTCAAATTTCCAAAAACAATTCATTCCTCAAAAAGGCGTCCCTTTTTGCAATATATGAACTTCACTTTAATTTAAAATTATTTCCTTTAAAAGTGGCGTCCACTTTTTCCCAAGGCAAAAGGCAATAAAAAATATATTTAATTCTTCATGAAGGCGTCCCCCTTCCAAGTCCCTCTTTTAAATACAACATAAAGTTGTTCTCCTAGGCCAAGGGGTCAACTGCAAATTATAACATAATTGCCTTGATTCTCCAAAATTAAACCATTAAAAGCAAAACTTGAACTGCAAAAGATGCTCCAACTGAAAATGAAGCCCTTGAAGAATGATAACTTCATACTGCCAAAAATTAGAATTTACTATAAATAGTGAACTCCCTGAAAGCCACAGAACCTCAAAACTGGAAACACTAATTTTACCTCACACACGCCTACAGGCTTCTGGAATAGGCAGATGAGTGACAGAACAGATCACTAATGAAAAGGGGACATTACACTTTCTTTCCCGCTTTCTTTCTATTCTTGGAATGATTCTTATCCATTCTTTGAGAAGAGAAAGAAGATAAAATGTAATAGTTGGCATTTCCCGCTTTTTCTGCTTTCTTAGGTGTTAGATGTTATCTTCTTTCTAGATTTAGTAATAAAGCTTGCTTGCTGAGCAAGCCCTAGATTGTGAAAGCAAGGAGATTTGAGGGTTCCCTACTCCTCTGCTTCTCTATAAATAAGAGCCTTTGCTCATTAGTTTCTTTAACCGTGCTAGTGATAACAAAACGCTGAGCCTATTGTGCCTTCTATTTGTTATTCGAGTATTGTTCAATTGTGTTGTGATAGCAAATTGTTGAACCTCTTTAGCCAACAAGGAGTTAGTGTGATTGCTGTTTCTAGTGTGTAAGAGCAAGATTGCAAGCCTCTTTAGCTGCAATTACTTGTTCCAGACATGTTAGAAGAGAGTTTTGTTCCAGAGATTTGAGTAATAAAATCATGAGCCTCCTTTGCCTTGGTCCAAAATCTCAGATTTCCGTTATTTATGTTCTACTTTTATGATCTTGATTTCAACTCACAGTGAAGTGTGTAGGTGTTTGTTGAGAGGGAGGTTATTGAAGTATTTTGTCAGAAAATCTACCTTGTTCATTTCTAGTTCCTCTTGCTCTGCTTATTACTTGAGAAGCTAGAAACGTCTTTAGTTTAAGTTAGTCGTAGTTGAAGTTCTCAAAACAGAAAATATCAGCCGCGGCGTTTGTGTTTAATAAACCTTGTGCTCTAAGCTGATCAAAAAGATAGGCAACTTAGTTCTTAGTTTACTTTCTTTCAACACCATCAGCAAGAGGGAGCTTCCCCTCCTAATTTGAAGAGCAGTTTATCTGTGCATAGCTGTCCGTTTCAAATACGCATTCCAGAGGTGCGAATTTAAACGCCAACACAGCGCAACAAAAGCTTTTGAGTTTTAGTCATAGTAGAAATTTATGATTTACAATTTTCATTGATACAAAAACTTGAAGTTGATATGTATTTAGAAGTATTAAACTCTAATTTTGATTTATATATGATGGAAATCAACAATATGCTCTACACAATTAGTAATATATGTGTTTTTGAAGAATATTTTTAAAAATTTATGTATCTTAAAATGTTCGATAAAATTGTCGAGATCAAGTCCAAGCTTTTCAACTATGGCCTTGGGTATGAAAAGGTTTGAACAACATTATTGGTGAAGGAGAAAGCTTCAGTAGAGGCATCATTGAGAACAACCAAGGATGCATGGCCTAAAACCAGTGTGTCCATTTCTAATGGATGGAAAGATTGCAAAAATAGACCATTGATTAATGTTATAGCAGTTTCCCCTAAAGGGGCGATGTTTTTAAAGGCAGTGAATTGTGAGGGGTAAGTAAAAGACGCAACTTTCATTGCCAATATCCTCATAGAATCCACTGAAATGGCGGGCCCTAAAAATTTTGTCCACCTCATAACAGACAATGCTAAAAATTGTAGGGCAATAGGGTCTATAGTGGAGGGTACATATGGTCACATTTTTTGGACACCATATGCAATCCACTCAATTTGATATTGCAAAAGATTGGCACACAAATTGAGTGAGTCAAACAAATCTACATAGAGGGCAAGGAGATCCAAATGTTTGTGACTAATCATCATATGTCACAAAGCATCTTCAAGACCTTCAAACTGGAGTTATTGAAGGCAATTTAAATTTTATTTTTTAATATATTTTTTAGTTTTTTAATTTTTGATATGTGACATGTTTTTTTTATACCATGTTAGGTTATCGAAACTCAATTTGCATCTCACACAATTGTCTTAAGACAACTTGTGAAGGTGCAAGAGCCTTGAGTTCTATGGTCATCAACAACCTATGGAGTGTATCGAGACAATCAAGCACAAAAAGAGCCCCAAAAGTAAAAGCATTGGTCCTAGATGATGAGTGGTGGGCTCATGTGGAATATGTTTTGGATTTCACTGAGACCATCATTAGCATGATTAGGTATGTTCATACTGATCACCCATGTTTGGGTGAAATTTACAATGGCTTCGACTCCATGGTGGAGAAAATAGGAAATATAAAAAAAGCTAAGGAACATGACCCAACAGAAAGATTTTTCAAAAAGTGTGCAACAGATTATCGTTGACCATTAGAACAACATGACCACCCCCTTACATCTCTTACCATTTGCTTTGCTGCCAAAGTATTATAGCGAAGAGATACTTCCATTGCTAAGGAAGGTGCCACCCTATAGGGATGAGGAGGTTGTCATTGGCTAGAAGATTGCATCTACAAGGATATTTCTAAATGAATATATCCAAAGTGTGTTCTTCAATGAGTTTGGCCACTTCATATCTTCAAAGAATCATTATGTTTCCATTCTTTAAGACAAATATAGGAAAGATGTTCATGATTGGTGGTATCTACATGGTCAAGGCTCCATTTACCTGTAGCCTCTTGCAATTAAAATTCTCTCCCAAGTATGTATCGTTTTATTTTTTATTTTTCTTGTTTTTCATTTAATGCTATTATGTTATATATTATATTGTATAATAATATAATTTTATAATTTATGTTTTGCAATTATAAAATAAAATACTAAATGTTGTCTACAAATTCAATAGGTTTTGATTTCTTCTTCAGCTAAGAGGAATTGGAGTACATACTATTTCATCAACTCCGTTAAATGCAACCGTTTGAGTGCAAACAAGCGGAGGATTTGGTCTATGTACAATCCAACCTTCAAACCTTGTCAAATAAGACACCTAAATACAATGAGGACGTGAGAAAGAATTGGGATCTAAGTCCTAAGTGTCCTGATTTAGATGCTACAATTGCATAGCTTGCCGAAGTCTCAAAAGATAAGGCAACTTCTGCACATGACACAACTAGTGGGAGTGGAACTCCAATTGATTGTGGTTCAACTAAAATTGAACCAAATGTTGACCTTGATGCTTTTGATGAAGAAGAATTTGAAGAATATTAAATATTGAATTATCATTATGAAATGACATTTTGGGACTTGAGTATTTTCAGTTTTGTCAATTATGAATATGAGGTATTTAAATATTCTATTTATTGGCAATTATGAGTATCATTGTTCTTATTACTTATAATTTTGAACATATATATGTATATGTATATGTATGTGTATATGTATACACAAATACCCAGGGAAAAAATATTATTTTGTACCGTCATACCAAAACTAGTAACTTAGCCTAAAACACCTGACAATATTTATATAACTAAAAAAATGTTGTTTCCTTCAACTAAAATCCACTAGTATAGTCATGTAATCAATGTATATTTGTGTTTGTGATCAAAGCAGCTTCTATTTGACAAATTTATTGTGACTTTAAAGATTTGTTATTAAAAAGTACAAGATAAAAGTTTTAAATCCTTAAAAATCTATATATTTCATGGTTTTTTCAATTTTCCAAGCTTTTTGTCAAGTCTCAATCAATAAACACCAAGTCCAAGTCAAAATCAGCTTCCAAAGTTGAGCCAAGTCCAAGTCTTGTAACACTGATTTAAATACAATTTATCTTTTATCCCCAAAAAAAGAAATTCATGGTTTCATATAGTTACAATAGAATTATATCTATGCTACAGTTGTGTTGGCAACACAAGGGCAAACAACTAAGAGGGGGGGAGGGGGAGAGGTGAATCAGTTGTCACAGAATTTCAAACTTATTCAACTTATTAACCTTATTCTCAGATCTGATCAATAACCATGTGTAAGAGACCAGGTGTCTCTCAACCCGAACACTGTTTGATAATACTGAGTTTTGTTTGTTTTTTCTGTATTTTTTATTTTTTTGATGTTTTGCACTAAAAGGAGAATTTGCGATTTTGCATAGAAATGACTGGAAAAATAATATAAAATACTAGATGCACAAAAACTACAGAACATAGATCAAATCTCGATGCCAGATGATTTATTAATCTTCCCAGATGATTACACTACAATATTTAAACATTCAAACAAAAAGGCAAGCATTTTATTGAAAACCTGGATAAGCCTGCAGGCGCCAGAAAGAGAGACTAAAATGGTACGGCTGCAAGCAATGATGCAATCTCCCACCTCGAAACTGATGAAATGTCTCCAGAAACCCCAGGCGTCCACTTTGCAAAAGACAGGAGATGAAAAAGGGAGGCGTATTCTCCAATAAAGAAAGTACGGCCCTTGCTGGTACAAATGTACGGCCCCAGCCAGCAGCATTAAATAAATCCGTACCACTCTGAAGGATGTGCCAGAACACTGTAAATGGATCTCAGATAAGTCGCCTCAAATGACTGATGAATAATCTTCCTCAAACCCTTCCTAAATCGATTCAATAAGCACAACTGCAACCTCATGAAGTCACCCTGTTTGACAATCTTCAACTGATATTCCACAGTCTCAGTATGTCAGATCTTGAAGAGGGAACGTTCCTCAAAACCTGTTGATCTGCAGAAACCCTGGTTTCTCAAACCCCAGTTTCTCAAACCCCAATGCTCTCAGAGAGAAAAGATAACAAATTCGAATAATTAATCACATAAGTTCGATTTGCTCTTTGAAAGAATATATAACCTCTCTCAATAATTCAACCCTCTTCTCAAAAAATCAATTAAATTACATTTAATAATATTAATTTGCCTCTCTTTGACTTAGGCAATAATATTAACATAATGGCGTCCCCTTTAATGAATAAATAATTATTCATTATAATAATCATTCTCCTTTATTATAAAGTATTAAATACTTTATAATATGCCATTAATCATTAATATTTTAATATATCATTAAAGTGACTTTATAACATAAAGTCAAAATAATAATTATTTAATAATCATTAAATGCTCCATTATTCTCCATCTGCTCATCAAACTGACAAACTGGGTCGAAACTGAGCTGACCAGTTGAACCAAGTGCCCTTCCCAAAATAGTAGTTCCTGCCCACCTGACTTACTATAAATAGTAAGTATCTGAAAAACCACTCTGAAAGAGTCTGCAAAGGCCCAAACCTGAATCAACTGCAGGAGTGATGTTCCCAACGCTGGATAACTGCCTCAAGTGATCCTCTAAACACATCTGCCAGCCTACGAGGATCTGGATAATAGGCTAACCACTAACACGACGGTACTGTCTAGCAAGGGGACATTACACCATGATAGCATAAATCAACAACACATCAGAAACACACATAACACCAAGATTTTTTACGTGGAAACCCTGTTAGGGGGAAAACTACGGTGGAGGTTAGTCCACAAGATTATACCCTATTAAAAGTATAAAGAAACATGAATGGGGAATGGGCATGCATTCACACGCACTGCCTAGAGCTCACTGCTCAATTACAAATAGGCTTACTGCCCAAGGAAGACACACTGCCTTACAAAAGATTGAATTACATCCACAAGATTTGAACTGAGAAAAATAGCATCTACTAATGCCTGATTACAGTTTTGGTTAAGCATAGAATAACTTCTTCACTCTTCTTCACACTCTGCTTCCGCCTTCGAAAGATCTGAACAATATTCGCACATCGGACTCGCACACTTCACACACATGCCTTTCAGATGATAAAACAATCGCTCTTATATATCTGCAACAAGAAATTATGTCATGTCCCCTTCTAGTTGACATCTCTCCGAGCACAGGATTGGCCTATTATGCGACCCTCGTAGGCTGATAGAGTGGATAGAGGGTCATGTTGGAGCTTGGCTCAGCTTCAGTTGGCAGTACTTGATCAGTTGGCTTTCGTTCAGGCTCGTTCGAACACTTCTAGCCTGAGTTGCTATTTTTAGCAGTATTCAGCACTCAGCGTGGGACCCCTGCTATTTTTAGCAGTATGGATTGTTAGCGTTTAGAATCACTTCAGTGTTCGTCAGCTTCAGACGGATCATGCATCGGATAAATAATGAGAGAGATATTAATATTTAATTGAATTAATTAAATATTAATTATTTGGAGTTTATAATATAAAGTTATAATATTTTATTATAACTTAAGTGATTTCAGTGAAGGGGTCGCCCATCATCAGAAAGGGGCCATTTTGACGAATATATTTTATTATAAAAGTTTGAGCTGAGACTATTGAAAACATTAAATAAAAAGTTCGAACTTTTTAATGATTCCCTATTATTAAGGAAATCGCACTTTTCAGTGTATTAAGCATTTCTCATTGGGATTCGAGCCATTATGTCTATTGTGAATTGAAAATTGATCAAGTCTTCGTCAGAGAACGGAAGCTTTAGGGTTTCAGTCTCGAAGCATTGGGGAACGAGCCATCTCCAGTGAGCATGATTCAGAGGGTGTGAGATATCACCTGATTTATTGCCAGGCAGAGGAATTTCTTCATCCAGAAGAAATTACAGAGCATCACAGATAATAAATTATTCAGGGGTTTGATTTGCAAATTCATCCAGTGGGATTATTTAGCTGAGGCGCCTATCTTCTCACATCTGGAGACCTTCAGAGGGAGCCGTATTTTTATCCATTTATTACTGCTGTACTCTGGCCGTACATTTTTGTACCTAGCCGTACCATTCAAAGGAAGTCGTCCTTCTGTTTCAGAGTCAAAACGCCTTCATCTATGGCAGGCAGACATCATTATCAAGGGCGCAGATCTTAGTAGCAGTGGATTCTATCTTCTGGCGCAAGGGAAATTGATTAATCATTGCAGCCGTACCATTACCAGCAGTCATTTATTGCAGCAAGGAAAACCAGGTTCTTCATTAAAATATTCATTGCTTTTTAGATTGCATGTTAGTAGATCCTCTTTGTAATCATTCCAGAAGGCAAATAAATGAACAAGAAACAGTATTTCCATTAGATACTAGTGTTTCCGGAGTTATATAATTTTAATAGAATTTATTTGCAATTTCTTTCAAAATCGCCATCTTCTTCTTTTATGCAAAAAACTCAAAAACAGACAAAAAACCAAAAACCTTCAAAAAACATCAGAAAAGCAGTCAGTATTGGAAACAGGGGAAACGGGGGTTTTTACAGTGGTATCAGAGCTAAATCCTGCCATCCTAAGGGTTTAGCAGTCTTATGCAGCCAGAGCAGATTGGCTCTCACAGGTATTACACACGCAGACGTGCTCTGATTGACAGGCAACAGAGTTTGAGCAGGCAGCCAGGAAACATGGCTGACAGGAATGACAGGACTGACAGAACAGATAATCTTAGGGCAGAGATTCCTCCAAACCCTAGAGATCAGGATGATGCAGAGGTTTTGCATGCACTCAGAGATTTACGTGCAGGTCAACGGCAGTCGAATGATGTATTGCAGCAGTTGACAGTGGCACTTCAGAGATTAGGTACTCCGAGGAGACCGTCACCACATCGTGACGATGAGAGGAGTGAAGCAGGATCTCACAGAGCACCGAGGACAGCCTCACGGACAGCAGATAGGCCCACTAGGCCTACTTTTGTGAGACAGGAGGCCGAGGAGGCTATTGCAGAGGAGGAGCATGAGGAGTTGTTCGCTGATACGCTTATGGCAGCGAACGAGGAGTGGGAGTTGGTACCACCAGAGGTCAGAGAGCGGATCACTTTTGACCGTTTTATTACTCAGAGATGAGAGCATCACAGAGGTGGACAGGATTGGAGACCTAGGTACCAGAACAATGACCTAAAACATGCAACCAACAAGCTTAATCTAGCAATGTTCGATGGTAGTGGTAAAGTGACAGCTCAGGCTTGGATTAGTAAGCTGGACACTTTTCTTACATTGCGTTCGATGGCGGAGAGGGATGCAATCAGGTATGCGACACTACATCTGGAGGGAGTAGCTTACGATTGGTGGCACCATGGTATGGTTACCTTACAGCATGACAGGATCACGTCATACCAGGAGTTTGTGGACAGGTTGGTTGAGCGTTTTGACAGGAAGGATCCAGAATCCTACTTCAGAGACTTAGCTCAGTTGAGACAGAGTGGCAGCTTGGAGTCTTATATTGGTGACTTTTAGAAGTTATCAGTTATGGTTCCGAACATCTCCGAGAGGCAATTGGTAGTGCTCTTCATGGAGGGATTGACAGAGCCACTGAGAGGTTGGATCAAAGCCTTTGATCCTCCTTCGTTACAGGAAGCGATGAAGAAAGCACGGAGTATGGAGTTGGCAGCACCTTCGAGTAAATTCAACTCCAGAGGTTCTTCATCGTTCAGGGACAATAAGGGTTTTAACGGAAACAGGGACAAATCTGATTTTAACAAAGAAAAGTCAGATTTTAAAAACGATTCAAAAAGTAAATCAGCAGCTCCACCTTTGGATCGAGAGGCCCTTAATGATCTACGCAGGAAGAAGCTTTGCTTCTACTGCAAAGGTCCCTATGACGCCAATCACGATTGCCCTCTAAGACCTAAGGGCAAGGCAAATCGAGTGATGTGGGTGTATTATGAGGATTCGGAATCAGAAAATTCCGAACAGCAGGAGAGTTCTGAAGATTCAGAGGCAGAGGCTTCAGAGCCTAGGGCAGAGATAGAGTCCGAACTTCAGATACAGGAGGCACACTTATCTAGCATTCAGCAGGAGGGCTCATTCAGGATTCGTGGTGTGTTAGCAGGACAGAGGGTCATTACCCTACTTGATACAGGAGCTACACACAATTTCATAGATGCTAGATTCGTTGAGAAACGCAGACTCATCACTGAGGAGTTCGAGGGCATTAGAGTCAAGGTGGCCGACGGATATACTTTGAGGTGTGAACGCATGATAAAGGATCTCCCTTTACGCCTGAACAATTATGAGTTCAAGGCTGATTACTACGTAGTTAACATGGGAGATATTGATTTGGTCTTGGGAATGAAGTGGCTTCATTCATTGGAGGAAGTCACTCTTCGTCTCAAGGACATGGAGATCCGTTTTGATGTTGACGGGAAGACACATACTAAAAGCAATTCGGGACAGCAACATCAAAACAATTTCTTTTCGTCGGATGGAGAGGCTCATGCGTCACGACATGGTGGAGTGGGCTGCCGAGTGCACTTTAGCACCTATACAGGAGGGACAGCAGAAGACTGAATATCATCCAGACATACAGCAGTTGAGAGTCAAGCATGATAAGGTATTCAGTGATATTCCGCCAGGGAGACCTGCAGACAGGGGCATAGAGCACATTATTGAGCTTGAGGAGGGCGCCAAGCCCGTCATGATTACACCCTATAAACATCCTAAACGGCTGAAGGATGAGATCGAGAAAACGATCAAGGAGTTACTTGCTATGGGTCACATTCGGCCTAGCAAGTCACCATTCGCTTCTTCAGTTGTCTTGGTAAAGAAGAAGGATGGAACATTACGCATGTGCATTGACTACAGGGTCCTGAATAAGAGGACGATCAAGAACAGGTATCCAATACCACGGATTGACGAGCTTATTGATGAGCTCCATGGTGCCTGTTACTTTACCAAAATTGATTTACGGTCGGGGTATCATCAGATCAGGGTCTGTGAGCAGGACATAGAGAAGACTGCCTTCCGATGTCATTGTGGGCATTTCGAGTTTGTAGTGATGCCATTTGGGCTCACTAATGCGCTAGCCACTTTTCAGTCTACGATGAACAGGGTTTTTCATTCACAGCTGAGGAGATTCGTGTTGGTCTTCTTCGATGATATCATTATATACAGCAGGACTTGGCAGGAGCATCTGGCTCACCTTGAGACCGTGTTGAGTATTCTTGAGAGGGAGTCCTTGTACGCCAAGGAATCCAAGTGTGACTTGGGAATGACCGAATTGTTGTATTTAGGTCATTATCAGTGCAGGAGGAGTGCGGATGGATCCTGAAAAGATCCGCGCCATTATTGACTGGCCTACACCAGCAAACCTGACACAGTTGAGAGGGTTTCTAGGCTTGTGTGGATTCTACCGTAGATTCGTGAATGGTTATTCACGACATGCAGCCCCTATGACAGATTTATTGAAGGGTGCATTTATTTGGACTCCTGAGGCACAGGAGTGTTTTACGAGATTCAAGGAGTTGATGACCACATGCCTTGTATTGGCACTACCAGATTTTACGAAGCCTTTTGAGCTTCAGTGCGATGCATCAGGTGAGGGCATTGGTGCGGTGCTTATGCAGGACAAGCACCTGATTGTGTACGAGAGCCGAAAACTCAGAGGGTCCGAGAGACTTTATAGCATATATGATAAGGAGATGCTCGCTATCATGCATGCCTTAGCAAAATTTCGACAATATCTGGTTGGCAGCAAATTTTGCATTAAAACTGATCATAACAGTTTGAGACACTTCTTGGGGCAGCGAGATCTCAATGATAGACAGCAGAAGTGGGTCAGTAAGTTGCAGGCTTATGACTTTGATATCTCGTATATCAAAGGTACACAGAACGTAGTGGCTGATGCACTTTCACATAGACCATATTTGAGCTCTATGGTTCACATTTCAGAGGACTGGAGGCATATGATAGTGGCAAAGTATGCCAAGGACACTTGGGCTTCCAGCATTGTTGGGGGATCGACAGTTGATACCAGGTATACACTTGTGAATGACTTGATCATTTACAAGAACAGGATATATTTGATCCCCGGTTCAGAGGTGAAGAACATAATCATGCGAGCCCTTCATGATGTACCGACTGCAGGATATCCCGGATATTTCAAAACCTACAAAAAGATACGGGAGAGATTCACATGGAAAGGACTCAAGGCAGATGTTCTTCGATACGTGCGTGAGTGCCCTGTTTGTCAGCAGAACAAGTAGGAAAACACGTACCCGGCAGGATTGTTGCAGCCACTTCCGATTCCTGACAGGAAGTGGGAATGCCTATCGATGGACTTTATTATGGGCTTACCTAAAGCCCAAGGGCGTGATTGCATATATGTAGTTGTGGATCGGCTTACGAAGTATGCCCACTTCTTTCAAATCACCACGACCTACACAGCTACACAGGTAGCAGAGGTATTCTTTTGTGAGGTGTTCAGACTACATGGATTGCCTCGGAGTATTGTGAGCGACAGGGATAGTCGGTTCTTGAGTCACTTCTGGCAGGAGGTATTCAGACTTTGTGGGACCGAGCTCACTCCGAGCACTAGTTACCACCCGCAGACTGATGGGCAGACGGAGATTGTGAATAAGTGGGTGGAAGGGTACCTCAGAAATTACATTGCAGGGCAGCAGAAGGCGTGGGTCAAATGGATTTATTTGTGTGAGTATTGCTATAACTCGACATTCCATATGACCATTCAGATGTCACCTTTCATGGCGTTGTACGGTTATGAGGCGTCGAGTTTTCTGGATTTGCTACTGAGCGACAGTAGAGTTTTGAGTGCTGGAGACTTATTGCAGGAGAGTCAGGACACTATGAAGGCTCTCAAGGAGAATATCGCCAAGGCATAGAATCAGCAAAAGCAGTACGCAGATCAGAAGAGGACTGAGAGGCATTTTGAGGTGGGTGACATGGTTTATCTGATGCTGCAGCCCTACCGTCAGTCCACTCTTAGGAAGAGTGGGTCAGAGAAGCTTAAGCCGCGTTATTACGGTCCTTTCAGGATCCTGAGGAGAGTTGGCGAGGTGGCTTATGAGCTTGAGCTTCCGGCAGAGAGCAGGGTACACAATGTTTTTCATGTATCACGCCTCAAGAAGGCGTTGGGAAATCGTGTGGTACCATCTGCAGTTCTACCTCCCTAGATGATGAGGGAAAATTGATTCTAGTACCTGAGTCTATCCTGGAGTACAGAGAGAGACAGTTGCGTAGGAGGACTATGAGGGAATATCTAGTGAAATAGAGAGATTTGCCTGTTGAGGATGCTACATGGGAGAGCGAGGATATTCTGCAGCATCCGGAGTTGAGATTGCTTGAGGACAAGCAATTTCAGGAGGGACGGACTGTCATGTCCCCTTCTAGTTGACATCTCTCCGAGCACAGGATTGGCCTATTATGCGACCCTCGTAGGCTGATAGAGTGGATAGAGGGTCATGTTGGAGCTTGGCTCAGCTTCAGTTGGCAGTACTTGATCAGTTGGCTTTCGTTCAGGCTCGTTCGGACACTTCTAGCCTGAGTTGCTATTTTTAGCAGTATTCAGCACTCAGCGTGGGACCCCTGCTATTTTTAGCAGTATGGATTGTTAGCGTTCAGAATCACTTCAGTGTTCGTCAGCTTCAGACGGATCATGCATTGGATGAATAATGAGAGAGATATTAATATTTAATTGAATTAATTAAATATTAATTATTTGGAGTTTATAATATAAAGTTATAATATTTTATTATAACTTAAGTGATTTCAGTGAAGGGGTCGCCCATCATCAGAAAGGGGCCATTTTGACGAATATATTTTATTATAAAAGTTTGAGTTGAGACTATTGAAAACATTAAATAAAAAGTTCGAACTTTTTAATGATTCCCTATTATTAAGGAAATCGCACTTTTTAGTGTATTAAGCATTTCTCATTGGGATTCGAACCATTATGTCTATTGTGAATTGAAAATTGATCGAGTCTTCGTCAGAGAACGGAAGCTTTAGGGTTTCAGTCTCGAAGCATTGGGGAACGAGCCATCTCCAGTGAGCGTGATTCAGAGGGTGTGAGATATCACCTGATTTATTGCCAGGCAGAGGAATTTCTTCATCCAGAAGAAATTACAGAGCATCACAGATAATAAATTATTCAGGGGTTTGATTTGCAAATTCATCCAGTGGAATTATTTAGCTGAGGCGCCTATCTTCTCACATCTGGAGACCTTCAGAGGGAGCCGTATTTTTATCCATTTATTACTGCTGTACTCTGGTCGTACATTTATGTACCTGGCCGTACCATTCAAAGGAAGCCGTCCTTCTGTTTCAGAGTCAAAACGCCTTCATCTGTGGCAGGCAGACATCATTATCAAGGGCGCAGATCTTAGTAGCAGTGGATTCTGTCTTCTGGCGCAAGGGAAATTGATTAATCATTGCAGCCGTACCATTACCAGCAGTCATTTATTGCAGCAAGGAAAACCAGGTTCATTAAAATATTCATTGCTTTTTAGATTGCATGTTAGTAGATCCTCTTTGTAATCATTCCAAAAGGCAAATAAATGAACAAGAAACAGTATTTCCATTAGATACTAGTGTTTCCGGAGTTATATAATTTTAATAGAATTTATTTGCAATTTCTTTCAAAATCGCCATCTTCTTCTTTTATGCAAAAAACTCAAAAACAGACAAAAAACCAAAAACCTTCAAAAAAACATCAGAAAAACAGTCAGTATTGGAAACAGGGGAAACGGGGGTTTCTACAAATTACATCGCTACAGGTCGGCCTCAATGAAATAATAAAATGAATGCAAACTGTCGGCCCAAAACATTAAAGATTATTAATGCGAGTCAACCAAGGTCGGCCACAACATAGTGGAGACCCAAAATAAAATCTTCGAACACGAACCACCTTCAAAAATTAATGTTTGAAGATCCACAACACGCTTCAACACCTTGTCAACCAAGAATATGGAAAACATGAACACACAAGAGAAAATCTCAAGTCCCGAGCACAACGATCAATGAGGACGTGCAACACAGATAAAGCACGATCTAGAAACATCCACAAACATCATGAAGCACCAGAGAGGCATCCGCAGCAACTAAACTTGCTAAAATCAAATCACCTTCATTCAGGAACACCTACTGAAGTAACAGAAAAACTGTCAGAATACAAATCTTCATAACTCCATCAAAGTTTCACACGGATCTCTGAAACTCAACATGGATAAACTAGATAGACTCGACAAGAAACCCTTTAGTCAACAACCTCTGATCATCAACATACTGAACTCACCGACAAACTGAATTTCACTTCACCACTGACAACCTACAACTTATTTCATTACAATTTTCTCAATATCCTCAACATATACAGCCTCTAAGACATTAATGCTAATAGTGTTGACATCAATGACAACCACATATCAGTAACACAACCACAACATCCAACAAGTTGTACAAAAATATCTCCACCTATAACACATCTAAGTTTCAATACTTTGTGCTGCCCACCAAATTGCCAATCAAATCTGAGTTAGGTGATTCCAAACACACATGATAGTGGATAAAATACTCACAATTGCTAGTTCCAAAGCCCATCCATTTTTTTCAGCATTGAGAAACATTTTTCCATCATTTTACAAATTAGTTTGATAATACTGTAACATTTAAAATGCTAAAATACATTTCTAATTCAATATCTTACCATCTGGTTTTCAAGGGCATTGTAATTGCATAAGCATGCTTACAAGATAAATAATCAAAATGTTACAAGTTGTGGACTTGAAAAATTAAATATGAACTAAGGAAAATATTTATCGTTGTCTGCCACATATTTATGCACCTTTGAAATATAGTTGTCCGTTGGTCCATCCACACAAAATTTTAATGAGCTCTTGATCGCAAGTGAAGCTAGGTAAGCCAAGACACCATTTTGTGATTGGATACACTGCAAAATACAATCCAAATAATGTACCAAAACTTAGCACAAGAAAATGATATTGTTGCAAGAAAAAATTGACAATATGTTTATTTCATGTTCAGCTGTACAGGTACTACCTCCCTCTGCCACAAATATCAATTATATCTTCAACTGAGATTTAATTCTAAGAAATAATTTTATCTGATAGCTCTACAACTGACTTTTTTTTATCTCTATTTCATGTCCCAAGCATAGCATAATGTTTTCTAATTTTCTTTATTAAAAACAACAGTTATATTAACAAAAAAATGGAAGCTCTTTTATGGAACACATAACCATTATTCAAAAAGTTGAGACGGGTATATAACTTACTAAATTTATTAAATATGGAAAAAATCCCAAGTGATTCAAAGGAGCATGACAGATCAAAAATAAACTTTCTATATACGCTAAAGAAAAGGGAATACAATTAGATTTGCTAAGCAAATAATAATATAGTAATGCATACACAAAAGACACTTAAACACTACTACTCTCCCATGGTTTCCTCTATTATTCTGTTTGGATAAATTTTGTTTGCACCACTTTCCAACTTAAGGAGGCAGCCATGCAATTGGCTTCAAAAGGCTTTTCAAAGAGTGCTGGAATGAGATGCTTGGTTCCAAGTCTCTTCACAACCACTTTTTCCATCACTTCCTAAAATTGTCGCTTCTGCTTTTCAAGCATTAGAATAGATCCAATTGCCTCTATTCAAATTAATAGATTAAAGGGTGATGTTGGCCCACATTTGTCGGTGCGTCAAAAGATCGATCTATCAACGCCCGATACAAATGGTAGAGACATGGATCGCACGGGAGGCAGTTAGTCCCTTGTCACGAATCTGAGGGGAGCTTTGACCATCTGCCAACAATCTCCCCCTCAACGTTACCCGAGGGGATTCGAACCCGTGACCCAACACTCTAATTCCATTTGTTGGCCCACATTTGTCGTTGCATCAAAAGATTGATCTATCAACGCCCGATAAAAATAATAGAGACATGGATCGCACAGGAGTTGGTTAGTCCCTTGTCACGGATCCCGAGGGGGGCGTTGACCATCTGCCAACAGGTGAAGGAAAGGTAATCAACACAATTGACAAACGTTTCAATGCCTCTTTGCAGCTAGCAAATACAGTCAAATGGTTGGTACAACAAGTTGACCACGATTTTCATGAGACTATCAAAGGCATGTCTATCCCTAGATTGAATCTATTGACTTAGTGAGCTGCAAAATTGCAGCATAAGAGTTGGATAGAATAAGATGGACCTAATCCTCGAAGGATCATTTAGGGTAAAGGATATTGCTAATTGGTATTTGGGTTAGCAAATTGGAATGGCAAAAGGAATATTGTTGTTTGTCAAACCAAAAAAATGAGGGGAGGTAGGATCATTATGAAATGGGAGGTTTTGGTAAGCCCTATGCTTATTTAGAACATTGGGAGCAGCAATATCAATGATGGATAAAGTTCTAACAGCAAGATATTTGAATAACTCTCCAAAGTTCAGCACCTACGTGGGCTTCACATGCTCCCCATGAGTCTTCAAAGTTTGAAAGTCAAAAGAAATGTTAGTATGGGATCTACAATTAGCAATATTACCTAATGCTTGGCAGAAAAGTTTGAGCCACAGATTTATTGGTGTAGCTACCTCCTCCTCATCAAAATTGATAAGTTGATTGTGATTATTGGCACGTCAAGGTTTGGGGAAAGAGTGTAATATGCACCCTTGTTCTGCCTTTGTTTTTTCTCATTTGTTTTCTATTTGATGTGTTTAATAGAAGAAGATGGAAATGCAAAAGGTGTAGAGAGGATAATAAAGTAACTTCCAGCAAATAAATAACTTAGAAGTAGGACAATATTTAGAAATACATATAGCTGAAAATACCAGATTTCATTTCTGTTGTACCCCAAAATTAAGATTTTTGTTACACTTAGATATTTTGAAGAAATGAGTAAAAGTCTTGTTAAATCAGTCAAAAAGGTCAAAATTTGGGTGTGCATGTCTTGCGTGAGGGGTTAAAACACCAAATTTTCAATTTCTGACGATCTAGGTCTGCTAAGAGTAGCTTAATCTACAAAACCTAGATCTCAGTTTTTCATCCCTAAATTTTAGGAAAACTGCTATTTTTAGAAATTTTCTAAAATTAGTAACGTTTTCTGGGTTTTTCTGGGTTTCTTTCGAAATGGATACTAGCAAAATTTTCTAAAAATAGAAAGTTGGTCCGACTGGGTTCAAACTGATTTTGATTGGCTCAATATGCGTCCATGTCAGGCTAGTGTAGTCAGAATCTAAAAATAATCAGTTTTGCCCTAGTGGGTCTTTTCTGCTTTTAGAAGCATATCTGGAGCTCTGAGGTCATCAATGGAGGTCATTCGACTGCCAGGCGTCAGTTTCAGCACTTAAACATTTGACAGAAGATGAAATGATGAACGTGCACAAAGAACGAGAAAGAAAATTGAAAATTCGTGAAAATTTTCTAACACTGGCAAGTTTGGGCGCCCCTGTTGAAGAAAGGCGCCCACCTTTTTAGGGCATCATATGATAAATTAGGGTTTCAAGCCTCTAGTCAAACTTCCTCACTTTTCTGTCAACTTCGCAGAGGATTCAGCGGCGCAGTCATCAGGCAATTCTGTCATCCGAAATCCAAAGCTGAACAGGGAGATTCTAGACTGCTGTCAGAAGGAGAAAGTGAGAAAATATCAAAATTTGGCTAAGTCTACATGAAGTGGGCGCCCCTGGTGAAGAAGGGCGCCCAAGTTTTCAAGGGGTTTGTCAGGTGAATTCGCAGACGAGTCTCTAACGTAATCTCTTCACAGTTGATCCAGCTTTCCAGTGAGACTCAGCACGTCAATCAGAGTTCGCAGTCAGCAGATACGAGGAGCTGAATGTAGGGTCCGACGAAGGTTGGGAACGAAGATCCAGAACTAAGCAACAGAAAATCAAAATTTGACTAAGTCTGGGTGAAATGGGCGCCCCCAACCAAGATGGGCACCCAAACTTTTGAGGCCCTAAAATTCACTTTTGGGCGAAGATCGTACCAGAAGACCCCTCTTCATATTTCGTCAGCTTCGCGATGAGCATAGTCTTCAGTCAATCCAACGCCCGGAGCTCCAAATTCATTAAGATCGTCTGAAAGAGAGGAGTTTATGAAGAAATTTGAAAGCTATGAAAATGGTTATCTCTGGGTGAAATGGGCGCCCCTGGAAGGAAAAGGCTCCCATGAATTCGGAGGTCAAGATGAAGTCGTTCGCCAAAGATGCCTCCAGAACATCTTTCTTAGAATCAATCAGGCTCCGCTGTGAAACCTTCAACTCGCCTGTCGGATCATTCTGTAAACGGGAAATCGGAGGAGAAATAGCATGTCAAAATGAAGAAAAGTTGAAAATGTCAAAATTTTGGCTAACACTGAAGGAAGTGGGCGCCCCAAGTGAAGAAGGGCGCCTGAATGCTCATGCCTTAGAATATTTTTCGAAGTTTTCAAAGGGTTTCAAAATTGCAAGAGGAGAATGGTGTCCAAGTTCAAGGAGACTGAGTTTTAGGGTTTTGGAAATAAAAGCAAAGAAAGCAAAACCTAATCTAAAGCCCTAAAGTCTATTTAACATCATTCTTTCATGTATTTTTCATTATTTTTGCAGGTAGCATCCTGAGGAGAAAGTTGGAGCAGCAAGTTTGAAGAATTTTTGTGATTCAAGAATCCATCTTTGCTGGTTTTACATCAGATTTTTCAGATCAGCAAGCATAAACCCTTGCTTTTTTTTCAAGCTTTTTGTTCTAGAAGATCGAATTTTTCAAGTAGAAGGCCAAGGCTTTATATTCTTTTGTCATCTGGGTCTTTTTGCCTCAATCTTCTGAAGAATTTTTCAAGAACTTCATCAAGTTGCAGCAAGTGCTTTTATTTCGCATGTCAGTGAAAACCTCACTGCATTCAAATTTCAACCATCTGGGTCCTTTCCAATCAGTCTTCTGAAGAAAACCCATATCGCAACTTTTTTTCAAGAAAGTTCAAAATCTAGGGTTGGCTGCTTCTTCGATCAAACGTCAAGGTTTTGCAAATCCAATCAACTGGGTCCATTTCTATTCATATTCTGAACAAAACCCAGATGCCAGCTTCTTTTGGGAAAATTTGAAGAAATTAGGGTTTGATGCTTTTTCAGGCAAAATTCAAAATTTTCAAAAATGGACGATCTGGGTTGTCTTGCATCGATATTCTGAACAAAACCCATATCTCAGAAAAAAAATTCAAAAAATTTGTATGTTGGAGCACAAAAATCAGCATTCTAAAAATAGAAGTTGTTCAAGACTTGTCTAAACCAAGGCGAGTTTACAATCATTCTTCGAGTTTTCTGAAATGGAGTACACTCCTAATGTTTTCAAGTCCGAATCAGCTCTCTTTCACAATTATATCAAAACAGCTGAGACAGACTTGCATCATGTCAAGCCGGTGTTCGATCTACATGCCTTGGAGAGAGCAGGCAACACTTCAATCAAGAACCTAGGACATTCTGGACTCCTCGCAGTAGCGTCAATTCCTATATCAGTTCAGAGCCTTGAGTTCGTAATCGCTTGCATTAAGCATTACAACCCGGCTACTAGGGAGATCCAGTCAGCAGACGGTAGATTGATTTGCAGTCTAAAGCCTGATATGATCGAAAAGTGTTTTTCCATTCCCCCGTGGCCTGAAAGCGTTACTCTCTCAAAGGGTGAATGCGAAAGCATATGGAATATGCATAAAGACAAATACAGCAAGAAGATTGCACAGAGGTGAATGAAAGAAAAATATAAGACTCTGCCAAGTCACACTTTCATGATGTCAGCAAAGTTTGAAAGCGGCCAATGAGGTCGAAGATTTCCTTAAGTCAGTTGCAGATGCTGAAGATATTCTTGAAAAGCGGTGCTTTGCTGTTGATGGCAGATGCACCGAACCGGGACACAATCTCTAACTTCCTAGCGGATGTGATCGAGCTTTAAAGCAGCTTTCTTCTAGAAGCTTTCTTTCCCACTTTCTTTCTATTCTTGGAATAAACCTTATCCATTCTTTGAGGATAGAAAGAGGATAAAATGTAATAGTTGGCGTTTCCCGCTTTTTCTACTTTCTAGGGTTTTTAGATGTTATCTTCTTTCTAGATTTAGAAATAAAGCTTGCTTGCTGAGCAAGCCCTAGATTGTGAAAGCAAGGAGATTTTAGGGTTCCCTACTCCTCTACTTCTCTATAAATAAGAGCCTTTGCTCATTAGTTTTCTTTAACGGTTATTGTGCTAGCAAATTGCGAGCCTGTATTGCAGCAAGTTGTTATTCAGTTTCAATTCACTTTGTGTTAGAACCGTGCTAGTGAGAACAAAACGCTGAGCCTATTGTGCCTTCTATTTGTTGCTCAAGTATTGTTCATTTGTGTTGTGATAAGCAAATTGTTGAGCCTCTTTAGCCAACAAGGAGTTAGTGTGATTGTTGTTTTCTATTGTGTTAAGAATAAGTTTGCAAGCCTCTTTAGCTGCAATTTCTTGTTCAAGGCATGTTAGAAGTGAGCTTTGTTTCAAAGATTTGAGTAATAAAATCATGAGCCTCTTTTGCCTTGGTCCAAAATCTCATATTTCCATTATCTATGTTCTACTTTTATGATCTTTATTTCAGCTTATAGTGAAGTGTGTAGGTGTTCGTTGAAAGAGAGATTATTGAAGTATTTTTATCAAAAGATCTACCTTGTTAATTTCTAACTTCTCTTGCTCTACTATTACTTGAGAGGTTAGGAACGTCTTTAGTTTAAGTTAGTCATAGTTGAACTTCTTATATCAAAAAATCTCAACTGCGGCGTTTGTGTTTAAAAAACCTTGTGCTCTAAGCTGATCAAAAAGATAGGCAACTTAGTTTTAGTTTACTTTCTTTCAAACACCATCAGCAAGAGGGAGCTTCCCCTCCTAATTTGAAGAGCAGTTTATCTGTGCATAGCTGTCCGTTTTCAAATCCGCATTCCAGAGGTGCGAATTTAAACGCCAACAATTTCTGATCTGAAAATACAAATTTATTCAAATGTAAGAGCAACCCAAGCCATCAAATAGCATTACATATCTATTTCAAGCATACCCAGAAAATTTGATAGACTTTGATAAATTTGTGTACTTACAACCAGCAACCTGGAAGTGTAAATAGATGTCGATTTCTTCTCAATAACTCGCTGGTTCACTCCCCTAGTGATTGTTGAGTATCACACCACCCTAGGCGCCTCGAAAGAACCCCAAAGATTGCTCCCAAAATAGGTGCTTAGCCTCATAACCCTCACGCCTTCCTAGGTAACTGTACGGCCAATCTGAGAGGTGTACAGCCAAGAAGAGGGCTGAAATTTGGATTGAAAAGGAAGGCAATAAACTACTATTCCTCCCTCACCAATTTGCTCAAAAACTTAGACTTGAAAATCTCCAACTATGATCCCTATGTGAAATCGCCAAGAAATCTTCCAGATTGTGTCTTTCAACAATGTGGCAAATGTTGCCTATAAGGGGTTTGGTCCTCGCAAACCCTAAAGAAGAACCAACTCCTCTAGAAAAGAATACCAAAATATCAAGTCAAGAATAAACCCAAAATGAGCTTCCCAAATTCTTTTATATGGCTCTCCAAAACTCACGCCCCATTTAGCATTAAATGCACTTTAATTTAAATTTAAATGTTTCCATATTTCTCCACATGAGGCGTCCAACTTTAGGGAATATTTTATTAAATTTAAAATGACTTCTTATGTCTCCCAAAAGCACCCAATCATAAAGTCATTATTTAATTAAAATACGGGACCATATTAAAAATTGGGATACTGACATTAAATGCCTCCACCAACATAGCTAAAAATAGAAATGCTGACAACTGACCCTGCTGGTGCCCAAAACTGACCTACTAAAATAGTTAGTATAGAAGAAATCATCCGAAACCACCCCAGAAAGTGGTGTTCCACACATCTCACCCACCAAAGCTCATTAAAATACATGTCACTGCCAACTATTGGATACAACTATCTCCAAGGATTCCCTAACCCTAACTCATTAGCCTACGAAAATCCACTAAATAAGCTAACTCTCCAACAAACTAAAGTGTCCTAAGAAGGGCACATTACAGTCTGCCCTTCCCAAAATTGTTTTCCCTCAAGCAATCTCAACTCTAGATGTTGCAAAATCTGCCCATTCTCCCATGGTGCATCCTCAACTGGCAAGTTCTTCCATTTGACCAAATATTCCTTGATAACTCTCTTTCGAAGAGTTCGCTCTTTGGAATCTATAATGGCCTCTGGAACTAGTATTAATTTCCCCTCATCCAATGGTGGAAACTCTGATGAGGGAACTAAATTGTGTTCAAGTGCCTTTTTAAGCCTCGATACATGAAATACTAATCTGTTTTACGGATCTATGACAATTGCATTGAATGCATAACGCTTACAATTTTAAATCCAACTTAATTCAATAGAATTAACACACGAACATAAATAAAAATAAAGGAAATAACAAAGTGATGAAAACAGAATGAGAGAAAGAGAGAGGGAGATGCAAACAAAGTTGATAATGGAGTTCATCGTAAAAACGACTACATCTCCAGGCCCCTCTCCAATGAGTGGACCGATCCGATTACTTCTCCAAAAAATTAGTACAACATGTCGCCATAATCTCCCCTTGGTTTACAAAGAAATTTGACAAGCCCACCTTCAAAGTGCACAAGAGCAACCTCCTAAATAGCATGGAAATCAAGCAAAATTTCTCCAAGGAATTTTCTTCTCCCATCACACTTAGCCTTTCCATCCTATACTACCCCCTTTTATACCACAATTTTACCCATTTTGGCCTTCAACCAAAACATTTTACAATATTTCCGTATCTCCCTTTACATGGTAAAATATTTGAGAATCCCCCCATTTACATATAAAAAATCTATGATAATCCTCACTAATATCCTCTTAATAGTTTTAAAATATCCCTTTTGAGAATATTAGTTTAACCGCTTGGTTACTTGTCTTCGGGCTTATTTATTTTAAGGGGTTTAAGCTTTTATTTTGGGGTTATTGGTTTTAAATATTTAAATTTGGGTTGAACCGGCTTCCAAATAGTGATCAAAACCAACCGATCTCCATATAGTTTTAAACACCATTCGTTGGTGTAACGATGAATAGCCTTTTATGTGGTGAGGAGGTCGGGTGGTCGAACCCCCGACACCCATTTTAAACTGAATTCCAAACTTTTTATCAACAAAATCAACCGCTGGTCTAATATGGGTAAGCACGCCATGCGTGCCCCAGCGGTGATGGCCGATATTTGCGCGCAAGAGGTTGTAGTTTCGAGCCCCATCTAGGCCGTTAAGTTTTTTTACTAGTAAATATAAATACTATTTCGCCCAACCGCCAAAGGGAGGAGAATGGAGGTGCCACATGGCACCCAAATGATGTGCCACGTGGCGCAACTTAATTCATTGACGCCACTGACTTTTGTCAACTCGACTGCTAACTCATTGGCCACAACAGCTGTCTAGTCACCATACAGAAGCCACATGTCTGGAGGTGCCACATCACTGCCATGTTGGATGTACGGATGTACGGCCTGCCATGTCACCTGCCACGTGTCAGGTCCTGATTCATCTGTCACTGAATGTACTGTACGGAATGCCACGTCAGCATGCTGACGGCAGCATCCATACAGTCAAAAGTCAACCTTCTCTGTACGACCTTTGACTGCTCGTAACTCAGGCAACTGGAGTCCGATTTGCGTGAAACGAACGCCGTCGAAAAGCTCTCGATGAGCTCTTCATGTTAAGACCTGTTGATGTGTTTTTCGTGATCACACCAACGCAGAATAAAGTCACCAACGGCTACCCTATTCTCTCTTGATCAAAGTATTCCGCACGCTAAGATTGCGAGAGAGTTCGTGCATTCAACTCCAAGGTTCCTTCAATGCGAATAGTCTCAGTTGGCTCGATGTGATTTGTTGGTATTTCAAGGGGGACTTACGGAATTGTTCAGCAGCGAAGAAAGGAATTCAAATGCTCGAAGGATTTGTCTATGAAGCGCGGGTTTCCTATTTTAATCAGAAAGTATTGAATTGAAAGTGGTGCAGGGTTAAGAAGGCTCTAATTTACTCTAAGGCGTGGGCATGGTGATCAATTCTCACAAGCTTCAACCAAGCTCTGCTTTGCCTCACTTCGGACAGCCTCCACAGAACCGGTGCAATCTTCAGAGGAGTAGTTCAAGGTGTTCAGATCATAATTCAACGCAAAGACACCGTCACAACGACGCATACCAACGTGTGAATCATAAACGAAGTTAAGTCCGTGATGTTCCAGTTGACCACGCAAGGCGAACTCACCATCAGCGAGCCCACTAGTGGTATGGATAGACAAAGTTTGCTCGAATTGAAGACCACCTTCCACAATTAACATCTACTTGCATGGAATGAAAATTATACTACTTTGAACTATTTACGCTACCATTTGAATCAGAAGGACGAAGAAACCTTGCTAGCTACTCACAACAAAGACGAAATTCACCATCAATGAAAAACTCTTTTATTGAGAGAGTGTTCACAACAATTTCTTACAAAGTTTTCAAAGGGAAAACTTTCCCTCTTCTTCAAACTACACTATCACTCTATATTAAGTTACTCCTAAGTTGTCCCTTTACTCTCTACTATCTAACTTCTACTTCTATGTCTAATGAGATACAAATGAGGGGGACTCCCCCTTTATATAGCTGGCCAAGTCCAACGGACGGCTCAGATTACAATCGACTGGATGGCCCAGATTGTGCCACCTCAGCCCTAAACAAGATTCGCCCTAAAAACCGCCACCAAGAGGAGTGGGGTAATAAATGAGCCATTAATGTCCAGCATCCTTCTAGAAGATTCCAATTTTGAAACGCGTTCACACTGCTCCCGATCTTCTTCTTGACGTTGTTCTTCAACTTCGCTCGAGCTTCCATTCTTTGTCACTTGAGTTATACTAAGTCCCAACACTTAGCCATTTTCTTGCAACTTTTCTTCCTTCGAGGTTGAAATATCATCTTGGATTACTTTCTTCATCACCTTAAGTCATCATTGCTTGATCTCGACGTTCCTCCTGCAAAACAAGCAAGGAGAAGAGTATTAGAACACTTCATAATATAAATTCAACTTACTTACCTGATTTTCACGCTCTAACTTCCAAGCGTTCATCGTCCTCGCTAGTCAACTTCATCCTTCTGCATGATGCCTTAGCCAAATTTTCAACCCATCTTGCATTCTGCTCGGCGCACTTCACTCTGATATTTCATCCAACCCAGGCTTGAGAAAGGAAAAGCCTTCATCAGGAACTCGATCAGAAATCATCTAGGCGATCACTTTCAAATTCATTGTCTGGAGGATTTCACCTTGAAAACACATTTTCTTCATTTTGCCTTAGAAAATTTTCAAATTTCCCCTAAGAAAACTCATCAATCCAGTGCCCATAAAATCTTCATCCTGAAGGCTGCAGCGAAGCATGGAAGACTCTAAAATCAACTCCTCATCGATAATCTTCAATACCCAGAAGAAAATTTCCTTCAGAACGCGTCGAACTCATGGGTGCACAACGAACGGGTTCATTTAATTTTCTTGAATTTTGAACCTTGGAAAAAAATAATTTTCAACAAATTAAATCCCGTTCTTCACATCTGCGAACATTTCTTGCTCTGACTTGGAAAATTTTGAATTCATCTTGCATTGCCATCATTCCGACTGTCACTGGAGAACTTGCTCGTGCTTCAAGAAGAAAAATTCACCACCTTAAGCTCTAGGCGTAATTTCTAAGGAAGAAAATACTTTGCCATAGAAGAATTTTAAATCATCTTGAAAATTTTTCCTTGGAGAAATTTTGCCTTGGAAGTTTTTATTCAATCTTGCTCATCTTTGCCTGTGAGAAAAACATCAACTTTGATTGGAAAATCTTCATGAGGGCGCCTAGCATATTTTATCTTTTACTCACCACCTTGTACTTTATTCCACACTTGGAAAATATTTTCACTTGAAGCTCCAACGCCTTAGAAAAAAAAAAAAAAATTATCACATCATCTTATACTTCATTTCACCACCCTAGGCGCATAGCATACTTGAAGGAAATTAAAACCATGCCTAGCATTTTGTTTCACCCATGGCAATATTTTCTAACACCCCATAACATTTACTACCTTGGGCGCATATAGCACTTGAAGAGGGATAACAACCACGCCTAGCATTCACTTTTACCACCCTCAACTTGGGCGCATTTTGGCTAGGCAAGAGGATGACTCTTCAACTTCAAAGTTTTTGTCTTTACATGCATGCTTTTGGGCGCATTTTGCATAGGGAGAAGGATAAAAAGCTTTGACTCATTTGACTTCTTCTCTTTTGGGCGCATTTCCACCTAGGAGGAGGATGGGCGCATTTGGAGGGGTGAGGAGGATATTCAACACTTAGAAAATTTTCTAACTCTCATGCTTCAAGGTGGGCGCATTTTGGCATGGCTACAGGATGAAAATTGTTGACTTTCCTTGACTTTTTGCATTTTGGCCGCATTTCGGCTAGGCAGAAGGACGAATTTTATACTTAGAAAATTTTATCATGTCTTCATCAACTTGGGCCTATGTTCCACCAAGTTTCCGGGACGGCGGGACGCGTTTCGGGGATGGCAAATTTTTGAGGGGATTTTAGGGGACAGGGGGGACGGCTGTATAGTATATATATATATATATATATGGAGAGAGAGAGAGAGAGAGAGAGATATAAATTTTAAAAATATAGGGAAATTTCAAATTTAAGATATTCATATGAGTAATGATAATCATAACAATCACCAATCATATTGACATATGCATCATAGAATCGAATTATCAAACAAATTAATACTACAACTACCTAATTGCATCCATGGACCATAATTCAAATTCATGTCAAATAGTCAATGTGCATATGATATAAAATAATAAAATGCCCAAAAGGCTACAAGTTTGTACTACAAATGTCAAAATGACAAAGTCACAAGTGTCCAAAGGCAAAACATAGAAATAGAAAGTATGATGATTGCCACTACTCGGCATCTGCCAACACTGCATCAAAATCAGACTCATAGTCTGAGTCACTGTCACTGTGAGGGGCTAGCTCATCTAATGGAACTCCAACCAATCCCTCTTGTCTCTCCTCCTCATCAATTTGTGTGACATCCTCTGGATCAACATCCCATCGTAATGCTGGAGTCTGTCTATACTCAGGAGTCTGACGATCCTGGAGTCGCAAAGCACTATGCACAGCCACTAATTTTTCTGCCCGTCTAGAGGTCAGCCTATTCCTCTTGATAGAGTGAATAAAGCCATATGTTGACCAATTCCTCTCTGCAGCAGAGGAACTAGCAACCTGTGAGAGGAGACAATTTAAAAACTAAATTAGTAATTTAAATTTACTAATTAGGACATTCAATTTAAATTATGATTATATAAATGTTCAAACTTCAACACTATCACTCATCTAAATCAAATTATGTTAATGATAATCTAAAGTATTACCTGTGAAAGGAGGCGAACAGCAAGCGTCCTCAATTGTGGTGCATCCTTCCCATGCCATGACCACCATCCAATAGGATCCCTTTGAGCTACTGTAGTTCTATCTACCCTGGCCTCTGGTTTGCCGAATGTTGGACCACGGAGATTAACAAAATCAGTGAACTGTGTACGAACTAGACTGGCCTCCTCAATTGAATATATTTTTGCAAGGGCCCTCATAAACCCTTCTTTCACCTCATCATCATCACAAGGAGGCATCCTACTAGGTCTAGGTACATACCATTTGGGATTAAGAGCAAAGGCTGCCATATGAAGCGGGGTGTTCATAGTGTTCCACCGCCTTGTCACAATGGGCCTAATTTTTTGCTCATATAATCCCGAATTAGGATCCTTATCAGAAATTGCTTTCTTCATTTTTCCAAGCATGGAGTCAAAAGTTTCATAAATCTCTCCAAGACTTGGAGAGTCTGTATCAGCATATCTAATGACATCCACAATAGGTGAAATGATGGAGCAAACAAATCTGCAAACAAAAATTTGAAAAAAGACAAGTTAGAACTTAGAAAATAAAAAAATATTAATAATAAAATCATATATATATATTTTTATAAAATCAGCAATCAATAACAAATTATTAATTAACAATTTTTTTACCTCACATTGGACCACCAATTATCATCAAGAATTTTTTGTTTGATGCTTCTCCCTTCTGCAGTGCTTGCCATAGCCCATCTATTCCACTCTGAATTAACCATCATCAACTGTAGAGCCTCCTGTACCTCAAGCATCCTCTCTAACAAAATAAAGTAGCTGGCATACCTTGTTGCTACAGGCTTGAGAAATTCCTTCCTTGAAAATGTCCTAAAGAGGGCAAGTGAGGTGTGATGGTTGCAAATAAACATCTGAATGTCTCTAGCATCTACAACCACCTGGTGCACCCAATCCATCTTCCCTATGTCTTTCAATGCGTTGTTCAACGCATGAACACAACAAGGGGTCCAAAAGATGTGCTTGTAAGCACTCTCAACCATCAAACCTGCTAATCTGCACACACGTGCTGAATCAGTAACCACCTGCACAACATTGGTTGCCCCAACCTCCTCTATAGCCTCTTTCAAAATATTAAATTGGAATTCTGCATCCTTGCGCTTTCCAGAACAATCAATGGCTCTAAGGAAATATGAACCAGCTGAACATGTGACTATGATGTTTATAAGTGGCCGTTGTCTAATATCGGTCCACCCATCCATGATAATAGAGCAACCTGTTCTAATCCAACACTGTCTCATGTCCTCCATCACCACACTCACCTTAGAATATTCTTTTTCAAGGAGTGTAGTACGTAATTTATGTTCTCCAGGGGGAATGTATGAGGTACCAACATTTGCCACATCTCTAAACATTTGTTTGAAGTAGGGAGAACGTGCTACATGGAATGGGATAGCATGGGCATAGAAAAATTTGGCAATGGAAGAATCTGCCACATCTCGTGCTTGCACATTGAACATATTTTCAACTGTATTTTGCTGCTCACTAGAAGTAGCAGCCTTCCTCTTCCCTCTTGTGGAAATATGAACACCACCCGCACCACTACTACCACTACCAACACTAGGACTACCAAGCATAGAGGGCATAGGTGAGGTTGAATGTGCGGATTGAGTTTGCATAAGCTGATCCATAGGCCTTCCTCCGGCCTCCAAGTGCAATCTATAACACTCCATCCTCTCAAAATCTTTTATATCTTTACAACCCTTGACCCCATGGCCTCCAAAACCCAATAGATGAGAATAGACTCTTGTATAGCTCCCATTATATTTTTCTTTGCAAATGTGACATAGCCACAATCTACTACCCCCAGTGTTTTTCCCTTTGCCTTTGTCTATATGTGATGCTAGTTGAAGAAGAGGTTTTTTAGAATTAAAAGGGCCTTTTGCATATTTTTTCAAGTCTTCAGAAGGGATATCAAATGGGTTTGTTTGAGGCTGCCCCATATGAATTGATTGGTTTTCTTCCCCCCTCTCAACATCCCCACTATCTTCACTATTGCTGCTCATTTTGTTTTCTTTTGGTTTTTGCAAACTGAAAATTAAAAAAAAAAACAAAAAATCATACATTTTATCATTTTAACTTAGAAAAAAATGAAAAAAAATGAAAGATAATGAGAGATTAACTTACCTCTTTCACTTCTTTTGTTGGTTGCTTGCTTAATGCTCTCCTTTCTTCCTCCTAAATGCTGGTTTTTCTTCTCCAACAACTCCTTCAAACCCTCCTCTTTCTCTTCTCACTTTTGCTCTTGGCTGCAATTTTATCTTGGCAAGTTAAAATGAGATCAAATGAAGGTAAAAAAATGTTTTAAGTGGCCATATTAGGGTTGGGAAGGCGTGGGGCCCACAAAGCAATGTTTTAAAAAAGAAAAAATTAAAAAAGAAACTTTATTTTTATGTTTTATAAGCTGCTGTGCGATAGGGGACGGCCAGCCGTCCCCGGGACGGTCGAGGGACGGCTAGGCGTCCCCTATCCGTCCAGGGGATGGCCTAGCAGTCCCCTTTCCATTAGGGGACGTTTTTGCTAATCGGGGACGTCCCCTAATTTCGGGGACTTTTGGGGGACGGCTGACAGCCGTCCCCTACGCGTTTCCTGTCCCCGAAACGGCACCGGGACGGGGACGGGGGGCAAATACCTAGGGGACGCGTCCCCGTGTACAGTCTTGGGTGCATTTTGCCATGGCTGCAGGATGAAGCTCCAGACTTAATCAATTTTTCCTCGTTTTCGCCAGCTTATCCCTGCCCTGCTATTTATAGTAAGCCCTCTGATTTTTGCATCTCTAAAGTTCAGAATGATTTGAAATTTTGAACAGTGCATCCTCATGACCTTGTTGTCCTGTCGACATTGCCATTTTTAGTTGGCCTGCTATTTATAGCCCATTTCTGAGGATGATTTACTATAAATAGTAATTGCTTGCTTCTGATAGCTCCACAGCTCCAATTGACTTGAAAGTTGAATGACGCGCTGCTCACCACGTGACCTGCCTGTCGACATCGACGCATGCAACTGATTTGCTATTTCTAGCCTGTTTCCAAAACGACTTACTATAAATAGTAAGTGCTCCGTTTGTCTTCAAATTTTACCAACAGATAGCCTGAAGGATGCTGATCACGGTAGTTTACACCGGTTTTCGAAAATTCTGACTTTTTGCCCTTCTTTTCGGGTCCTGAAGTTGGAAACCCTAATTTGCTCTGCATGCGTATCAAATGATCTATGTTTGTCCTTGTTTCTGTTGCATTGCGATCAGCTCATGATTCTAAATTGCTGGGAAGCGGCTGTCGGGACGCACATGCTAAAAATAGTAAGTTCCTTACTTAGTGGTTATCTCCATTTGCATGTCATACCACTGCGAAGCTCTGAAAAAACCCACAAGGAATCATTCGACATGCAAAAGAAACCCTGACATGCAAACCCTAAAAATAGCCTCGGAAGATTGAATTCTGAAAGTTATTATCTCATTTTGCATGTTATACTATCGCGAAGGTCTTGAAAAACCCAGAAGGAATATACAGACATGCAAAGAAAAATTCTGCATCTGAGCCCTGAAATTTGTCCCGGAAGCTAGACTGCTAAAAATAGAAAGTTGCCTGTTTCAGCTCAAATTCTGCACGCGAGCAGCTTGATGTGCTTTGAACACAGTGTGACAGTCGGAATCTCAAAAATGCTGAAGGATTGCCTGTAATTGCATACTTACTAAAAATAGTAAGTAGTCAGAATTCAATGAAATTTCAGTGGAGACCTGCTGGAAGCACACTGATAGCAATGTTAAGCTCAATTTTCAATTCAAAACTTGAGTTGACTTCAAACTAACGTGAGAAATGCAAACCCTAAAAATAGACTTAGCCAAAATTTCAATTCAAGCTCAAAGACGGGCACATCCCCGGAAAGACAGACAATAGAAAAGAGAGAGACAACGGGAAAACAAACTAAAATCACGCCAAAAGTTCAAAACGAAGCAAAAATTAGGGGGTCCCCATTTGCAATGGGGCGATGTGTGAAAAAGGTCACAACAAGACCGATGTTGACCACTTTTGGTGACTTTGAATTTTTGCCTTTTTCTCTAACCTGAGCCCTCAGTTGACCAAGGTTTAATCGGGCATAACTTGAGCTCCGTAGCTCCGTTTGACTCTGTTCGAGTTGCGTTGGAGTCAAAATGTCGAGCTCTTCCTAGTGATGTCGATTCTGGAGACAAATGAGAAACTTCAAATTTTGACGAAGATCCTCTAGATCAAATACCTTATGAACTTTGTTGCTAGTTGGTAAATCAAGCTCATAGGTGTTGTGATGTTTTTCACACATCGCCCCATTGCAAATGGGGACCCCCCCTAATTTTGGCTTTGCTTTTCGCTTGTTTTGTCGTTGTCTCTCTTTTCTACTATCTGTCTTTTCGAGATTGAGCCCGTCACTGAGTTTAAACGTGAGTTAAGCATGAAACTGACCAAGTCTGAGAATTAGGGTTTCATCTTTCCTGGTCAGTCCGAGGTCAAGCGAGGTGAATAACATGAAATTTGAGACTAACATTGTTGTTAGTGTGCTTCCAGCAGGCTCCCAGCAGATTTTCATCAGATTTTGAGATACTTACTATTTTTGGTAAGTGTGCAATTAAAGGCAATTTACCAGCATTTTCGAGATTCCGATGGTCACACTGCATTCAGGGCACGTCAGGCTATTCGTATGCAAAATTTGAGCGAAAACGGACAACTTACTATTTTTAGCAGTCAGGCTTCGGGCACAAATTTCAGGGGTCAAATGCAGAGTTTTTCTTTGCATGTTGGCATATTCCTTCGGGTTTTTCAAGACCTTGGCGATGATATAACATGCAAGACGAAGACCACTTTCAATTCAGAGAGGCTATTTTTAGGGTTTGCATGGGGTTTCTTTTGCATGTGTGATTCCGATGGGTTTTGAGAGCTTCGCGATGGTATGACATGCAAGCGGATACTCACTCAGTAAGGAACTTGCTATTTTTAGCGGGTGTGTCCCGGCAGCCGCTTCCCAGCAGATTAGAATCCGAGCTGATCGCAGTGCCACACGAGAGCAAGCGAGATCATTTGATGCGCATGCAGAGCGAATTAGGGTTTCAAACTTCGGGACCCAAAAAGAGGCATAAAAGGTCTGAATTTTCGAAAACCGGTGTAAGCCATCGCAATCAGCGTCCTTCAGGCTATCTGCTGGTGAAATTTCAAGACAAACGGAGCACTTACTATTTATAGTAAGTCAATTTGGAAACTGGCTAAAAATAGTAAATCAACTGCATGCGTTGATATCGACAGTAAGGTCACGTGGTGAGGAGCGCCTCATTAAAATTTCAAGTCAATCTGAGCAATGGAGCTATCAGAAACAAGAGGTTACTATTTATAGTAAACCACCTTCAGAAACAGGCTAAAAATAGTAGGGTGATTAAAAATGGCAGTGTCGATAGGACAACAAGGTTATGAGGATACAATGCGCAAAATTTCAAGTCGTTCCGAACCTCAGAGATGCAAAATTCAAAGGGCTTACTATTTATAGTAAGGCATGAAGGAACTGGCAAAGACGAGAAAAATGTCTAAGTCTGGAGCTTTATCCTCCACCACCTTGAAAATGCGCCCAACTTGCCTTCAGATGTTTGAAAATTTTTCTAAGGCATTAAAAATCCGCCTGCCACCTCCAAATGTGCCATCCTTGAGGAATTGATTTGAAATTTCTCTAAGTGTTAGGTTTCATCCTGCTCAGGGGCTAAAATGCGCCCATCTTGAGAAAGTCAAACAGGTCAATGCTTTTCATCCTATAGCTAGGCCAAAATGCGCCCAAGGGAGGTTGATAGCATGGAAAATTTCTAAGTGACAAACTTCGTCCTCCACCATGGCTAAAATGCGTCCATGCAGCTAAGGAGTCAACAGGAGTCAAAGAATCTCATCCTCCATGCATAGTAAAATGCGCCCAAATGGGGCCATGTGAAGACAAAGCAAGGAAGCTGAAAGGTCACATGAAGGCGTTTGAAAAGTTTATCCTCCATCAAGGCTGAAATGCGCCCAAGATGAATCAAGTCAACAAAGTCAAAGAGTTTTGTCCTCCTCACCCCTCCAAATGCGCCCAAGTTAGGAGGGTAAAAGTAAGTGAAAATGGTGAGTGAGGTGAAATGTGATTAAGGCGTGGTGGGAGCTTGGTAAATGCTAGGCGTTTTTCTTCTTCAAGCCTCAAATGCGCCTAAGGTGGTAAGTGGTGTTGGAGATTTTTTTTTTAGGCGTGGCCAAGGTGATGTGTATGAGGTGGCGAAGATAATATGCTAGACGTGATTTCAAAATTCTCTAAGTGGTATGCGCTCAAGGTGAAGTGTGCTAGAAAATATTGCAAGGTGATGGATGTGTTGCCTAGACGTTGGAAGTAAAGACTTCTAGCACAAAGTAAAAGATGTTAAGTGAAGAAAAGGAAAAATTGCTAGGCGTTGAAGGTAAGGTGATGGGAAATATACCAAGGCGTTGAAGTTAATCCTAGGCGTTGGTGGGTGGAAAATAAAGTATGCTAGGCGTGTTGAATATTCCTCATGAAGTGTGAGGTGTGCCTAGGGTGTGTGAAGTGGTAAATAACATGTTGGGCGTTCAAGGAAAATTTTCCAAGTGAATTGATAAGAAATTTTCTTACCACAGGAAGATGATTTGAAGTTGAAGAAAATTTTTCTAAGACAAAAATTTCAAAAATGCTAAGTGATTCAAAATTTCTAAGGCACAAATATTTTCTCCCTTAGGAAAATGCCTAAGTCTGATGAAGTGATGAATTTTCCTGAAGTCCGAGTGAAGTTGCCAGTGATGAAGTCAGTGATTGCCAGCGCCTCAAGGTTGATAAATTTTTTCCATGTCAGAGCAACAAAATTCTCAGAGGAGATGAAGAAATGAAATAAATTGTTGAAAATTATTTTTCCAAGGTTCAAAATTCCAGAAAATTAAATGAACCCGTTCGTTGGGTACCCATGGGTTCGACGCGTTCTGAAAGAAATTTTCTTCTGGGTATCGAAGATTATCGATGAGGAATGGATTTTAAGGTCTTCCACAGCTTGTCGAGGATTTTGGGGTAAAGATTTTAAATAGGCACCAGGTCGATGAATTTCCTAAGGGAAATTGGAAAAAATTTCTAAGGCAAAGAATAAATGAGTGTGTTGTTGAGATGAAGCGTTGTGGCGGATGAATTCGAAAATGATCGCCTAGATAATTTTTGATCAAATTCCTAATGAAAGAATTTCTCGAGTCTGATGAAATGGCGGAGTGAAGTATGCCCAGGCAGAATGCAGGATGGGTTGAAAATTTGGCTAAGGCATGAAGAATTTGAATGCGAAGTTGGCTAGTGAAGGCGATGAACGCTTGGAGATCAAAGCATGAAAATCCTGGTAAGTGAGTTAAGTTTACATTATGAAGTGTTCTAATGCTTTTCTCCTTGCTTGTTTTGCAGGATGAGCGTTGGGGCCAGAGCACGATGACTTGAAGTGATGAAGCACGATGATATTACAACCTTCAAAGGAAGATAAAGTTATAAGTTTCACATGAAGGAAGAAAAAGTTGCAAGAAATTGGCTAAGAGTTAGCTCAAGTGACAAAGATGAAATGTTTTCAAAACTCAAGATGAAGAAAGGATGGAAGCTCGAGCGAAGTTGAAGAATGACGTCAAGAAAGGGATCGAGAACAGTGTGAACGCATCTACAAACGGAATCTTCTAGAAGGAATAATGGACATTGTGGCTCATTTATTACCCCACTCTCCTTTGTGGCGGTTTTTAGGGCAAATCTGGGTTAGGGCTGAGGTGGCACGATTCTGGCCACTCTATTGATTGTAACCCTAGCCGTCTTTTGGGACTTGGCTAGCTATATAAAGGGGGAGTCCCCCTCATTTGTAACTCAGTAGACAGTAGAGAAGATTAGAATAGACATAGAGTAGAGGGACAACTTAGAAGTAGTTTAGTATAGATTGATAGTGTAGCTTGAAGAAGAGGGAAAGTTTTCCCTTTGAAAACTTTGTAAGAAATTGTTGTGAACACTCTCTCAATAAAAGAGTTTTTCATTGATGGTGAATTTCGTCTTTGTTGTGAGTAGCTAGCAAGGTTTCTTCGTCCTTCGGATTCAAATGGTAGCTCAAAGTAGTATAATTTTCCATGCAAGTAGATGTTAACTGTGGAATGTGGTGTTTGATCTAAGCAACTTCGTCTATCCATACCACTAGTGTATTTGCTGATGGTGAATGCGCCTTGTGTGGTCAACTGGAAACGTTTGGGCCTAACTTCAATCACAGTTTGAATGATGGTATGCGTCGTTGTGATGGTATCTTCATGTCAAGTGGTGGTTTGAACATCTTTAGTCATCTCCCTTGAAGATTGCACCGACTCCGCGGAAGCTGTCCGATGCGAGGCAAAGTGAAGTTCGGTTGAAGTTTGCTGAAGTTGAGCTCCATATCCCACGCCTTAGAATAGATTTAGACTCTCTAAACCCTACCCCATTTCAATTCAGTACTTTCTGATTAGAATAGGAAACCCGCGCTTCATGGACAAATCTTTCGAGCATTTGAATTCCTTTCTCCACTGCTGAACAATTTCGTAAGTCCCCTTGAAATACCAGCAAATCACATCGAGCCAACTGAGCCTATTCGCACTAAAAGAACCTTCGAGTTGAACGCATGAACTTTCTTGCAATCTTAGCATGCGGAACACTTTGATCAAGAGAGAATAGGGTAGCCGTTGGCGACTTTATTCTGCGTTGGTGCAGTCACAAAAAACACATCAACAATAGGCAACCTCATCAATCCTCCTGGACACTCTAAATGGACCATAGAACCTGGGCTTAAGCTTCTTTGCTCCGCTCTTCTTGAGAGTAAACTATCTATATTGTTGAAGCCTCGAGTACACCATGTCCCCAACCTCAAAACTACACTCCACACAATGTTGATCAGCATATAACTTTTGTTGATTTCGTGCTTGTTGCAAAGTTCTTCAAAAATTTCATAACATCTTGACTCTCCTGCAATAAATCCCTTGCCTTAGGCACTCTGTTGTCCCCAAAAAGCAAGTCCAAGAAATCAAGTGCCTCATACCCAGACAAAGCCATGAAGGGTGACATCTTGATGGACATGTGATAAGTAGCATCATAGCAGTACTCACCAAGGTGCAACCATTTAATCCAAGCTCTCTGCTCTACTCACACATAGTTTTTGAGATACCCTTCCACCCATTTGTTAACTATCTGTGAGTGGTAACTTATGCTACGAGTGAGCTTTGTCCCACTCAATCGTTCCTGCCAAAAGAGGCTTAGGAACCTACTATCCTTGTCACTCACTATACTCCTAGGCATCCCATTCAATCAGAAAATCTCCCTAAAGAACAAATCAGTTGCCTGTATTGCAGTATATGTCACTGAAATCGCAAAGAAATGTGTAAATTTGATTAATCTATCAATCACAACATATATGCAATCAATGCTTTGTACCTTAGGTAGCCCGGTGATGAAATCCATGGAGATACATTCCCATTTCTGATTAGGAATGGGTAAGGGCTGAAGTAGACCGGCTAGATAAGTGTGCTCATTCTTATTTTGTTGGCAAGTGGGACACTCTCTGACATGCTTAAGGACTTCATTTTTTAGTCCTTTCCAAGTAAATATTTCTCGGAACTGCCTATAGGTCTTGAACAAACTTGGGTAACCAGCCATGGGTGCATCATGAAAAGCCCTCATATTGTCCCCTTAAGCTGTGAATTAGGCACCAAATAAATCCTCTCCTTATAAATGACCAACTCATTGAGCACTGTAAACCTATCATCATGGATAATGTCTTCTATGATCCCTACTGCCCAAGAATCCTTATTGGACAGACATTGCTAATTGTGGAGTGGCAGATTGGAGGTCTTGCAAGTTTATTTGTTGTTCAGTCTTTCTCTATTGTTGGACTTACCACTCCCAATGTTGGCTTGCACCTGCCTAGGGAAACGTAAGGCTTGTTTATTGTTGGACGCCTAGGGTTTATGACAATTTATTGCTATGTTGAGGGCACCTAGGGTTGGAGATCAATTTTATTGTCATGCCCCAATCCCCCATTGTAGCCTCCAATATAACCGCCAACAACAATAAAGACCCCGATCACTAACTAACCGACTGACCATTACGACAAGGCGACGACTCTCCAAAAAGCATAATTAATAATTAATAATCAAAAGAGAAATTTGGAGGTAGCGATCAGGCAGAGGGACATGTCCCTTATCAAGGAAGAGTAATGATGAACAGTTATGTCTATTCCCCACCATAGGGGTATTAAAGGGGATACACTTCCAAGAAGAGGGGGCATCGAATCATCGGCAAAAATATATTTACATTCAGGCAATCAATATCTTCTTAATATTAAAACGTAGATCAAAACAGGAAGGCAATTGGAGCAGATCTAACGTAATTATCTACACTCAGTAGACAAGGGCAAAAGTCAACATTTGCTAATATATTTACATCCAAAATATAGCAATCTTATATTTTAGCAAGTATTATGGTATGCTCTATCATAATTATTGTGTATAATGATATATTTATTATTGCATAATCTCTATGAATCAAGATATACTTAGTGTTTGTAATTCTCAACAAGCAACCATGCAGAGGAGTGGGGAAAGTACCAGTAAGGTGAGTAGGTACTAGATTTCTTTCTAAGTACGCCACTCCATGTTAGATGCCTGTGTGTCTGCCACTTGGGGCCAAGGGGGTGAGTGTCCGCCCTTGGGCTTAGATCGGGGAATCTACGGGCCTCCTATTGTAGCCTATGTTCCACGACATTTTGGGGATGGGGATGAGGGGACGGCAAGGGACGAGTTTCGGGGATGGCAATCCGAGGGCAGATTTTTGGGGACAGCGAGGGGACGGTGATATAGGAATTTTTCAATATATATATATATATATATATATTGAATTACATATATATGCATGAATTTTTAAAAATATATTATATATAGAGAGAGAAAGAGAGTAATTTGAAATATCAAATATATGCAACAATATCAATATGACAATATGTGCATAGACAAAGAGTATAACAGCAGTATAACAGCAATATAAAGATAAAGGTAAACACTAAAAACAACGCCAATAACTTAACTATTAAATATAAAAACATTTTGTTCATGTTTTAATATTTGTAAAACATTTAATATTTGATATTTGATAAAACATTTAATATTTATCAAGCAATTTTCATTTAATTTGACAATGAATTAAATAGTTTGTTTAAAAAGTAAACATTTTATCAAATATAATAAAATATTTAATATTTAATATTTATCAAGTAATTTTTATTTAATTTGCCAAAAATCAAAATATTTTTTACTTTGATGAAAGGGGGGTGCCTGGGCGTCCCCGATACGGTTGGGGGACACCTAGCCGTCCCCTGGCGTTTTGGCGACTCCTAGGCGTCCCCTTGTATTTTCCAGTCATTCCCTTTTTTGGGGACGCGTTTCCTGCCGTTTCCCAATTTTGGAAAATCATGGGGGATGCCTAGGGGACGTCCCCTACCATCCCCGAAATGCCACAGGGGACAGGGACTTAGGGTTGGAGGGGGGGGGGGGATGCGTCCCCGTGTAAAAAAAATTGTAGCTTTTCCCCAAACTCTAGATGGATTGGTTGTTGGGATGGATTCAATGAGTCTCAATCATAAGAAGGATGGATAAGGCAGCATGGATAGGGAAGGCAAGTACAAGTTTATCCACTAAGTATGCCACCCCATGGTGGATGCCCACGTGTCTGCCACTTGGGGCCAAGAGGGATGGTATATCCACTCTTGGGCTTAGCATGGATAGCTTCGGGGACCTTATCATGTTTCTCATCCAAGTCCTATTATGATTAAACATCCACTATACATTATGGATATTGTGTAGTTTATATAGTTTGAAATAGTTCGGTATTTTTACATAGTTTAAATAGATAACACATTTATTATATATGTTTTCATCATATGAATTATATTTCCAATATTGTCTAACATGATTGCAAGACCTAAACCAAGTTTTATATTGCTTCAAGCATATAATTGGTGAGTTATAACCACTAACTACATTAAATTTTTCATTCTAGGGCAAGATTTAGGGCAATCATAAAAGGGGACATTACATTTCTATCATTTGGGAGCATCAATATTCAGTCTTGAAGGTGTGGCATCCAATTTCTAGAGCTTGCAGGGGCTGTTCGCGAGTGCAGAAAATTGTCAAAGTTAAATACAATTTTTGGGTATGTTTTAAATAGATATGTAATGTCATTTTATAAATTGGGATGCTCCTACATTTGAGAAGAGGTGTGTTTTAAAATCAGAAATTAAATCTCGAATTTTCAGCTTCATGTATTCCCTAAGTCACAGAATTCAGCGAACTTGAAGCATGAAATTCGATTTTTTCCGAATTTGAAATATTTATTTAAAACTCGTTCAAATTCGGCCATTTATTCGTACAAAAAAACACGTCCGTTTTTTACGGTTTTTAAAGCATTTTATAGGGTTTTTGCAATGTTTTTATAATAAAACATGACTCTGCTGCAATTTCCTCCATTTCCGCCACAATTTTTTTGATTTTTGCTGCGATTTCTTTGATTTTCACTACGATTAGGGCTTCCCACTGTGATTAGGGTTTTTTGCCTCGATTTATGTAAATGAGTTTGTGTTTCCAGGCTCTTGCAGTGCTCGCGTGACCAGATATATTACTAACAATTAAGTTCAAGTGCCCACAAAACTCTTGACCTCAAAGACTAAAAGAATATAATGACATAATCACGAGTAAAAGAATATCTTAAAAATAATTATACACATATATTTTGAAACTATTGGTTGCTTAAAAACGAGAAAGCCAAGCCCTTCCATAGCATAGAACCACCCCTTGTAAGAGCTCGTAAACAAATTTGCCATGCTTGCATTAAGGAACCTGTTGGATTTGTTTTGCTGCCACCACAATGTCTCTTTGACTTCAAATATTCATGGGGACGGTCTTTTCAGGGCTTTTTATTTTTATTTAATCTTTTTTTTTTCCAAATAAAATTTAATTTATTTATATTTTATGTTTTAAATCATGTCCATTTGTTATTTAACTTTTTTTTTTTATTCATAATATTAAAATTTAATATTTTTAAATAAATATTTATTTATTATAACATAATTATCATTTAATATATAATTTTATTTATTTATTATTAATATACTAATAATATTTATAATTTAAATTATATTTTTAAACATTTATTTTTTATTTTGTTTTGTATTTAGTTTTATTAAAATATTTAAACATATTAATATATGTTAATTTTTTTTTACTTATTTTAAGTTTATTACTTATATTTTTAAAAAACAAAAATATATAAGGCAAATTTAATCCGAATTTTTTATTTTTCAATTTTTTCCTTGTCGAACTTCATCTGAATTTCAATGTTGCTGAACTCGAATTCGAATTCGAACCTTGTGTCTTAGTGTATTCCTAAAAATTGTTATTTTTCCGAATTATTAAATTGCTGCAAGTTATTTATTATCTGGACTTTATTTATCATTCTCAAAACCATCACAAAGTATTGCAAAAACAAATCAACAAACAAAAAAAAACAAGGGCAGATTGAGAGTTTTAATGTCCCCTACTAGCTAGTCTTCAGTTTTCAGTAGGATTATCCTATCATTTTGACCCTCATAGGCTAATGGGTTTAGATAGAGGGTCTTTTCAGGCAAATACTCGGTCAGTTGATGACACTACTCTTCTCCAGAGCTTTGTTGGGTTCAAGTTTGGCCTTTGCTGAGAATTTGAGGGTTCAATTTGCATACTTACTATTTATGGTAATGTTGTGACCTTTCTCACACATCGCTCCATTGCAAATGGGGACCCCCCTAATTTTTGCTTCGTTTGGGTCTTTTGGCTTGTTTTTGGTTGGCTTTTCCCGCTCTCTCTCTTTGTTGTTTGCCTTTCCAGGGTTGTGCCCGGCCAAATTGAAATTTTGGCTAAGTCTGTAGAATTGGGATTTGCGTTTATCACATTGGTTTGAGGTCAAATCAAGTTTGGCTATTGAAATATGAGACTAACATTGTTGTCAGAGGGGGGGACGGGGAGAGGGGGTGGGGGCGCTACAAACAAGTTTCCATTGAATTTTCATCAAATTCTGACAACTTACTATTTTTAGTAAGTGTTCAATTCAAAGCGGTCTCTCAGCACTTTTGAAGTTTCGATCGCTACACTGCATGCAGAACATGTCAACCTGCTCGTCTGCAAGTTTTGAGCCAGAACAGACAGTTGTCTATTTTTAGCAAGTTCAGCTTCTGGAGCAGATTTTAGGGTTTATATGCGAAGTTCTTCAATGCATGTCTACAGAATCTTTCTGGGTTTTTTGAGACCTTCACGAGGATATAACATGCAAAATGAGACGATGACTTTCAGAATTCAGCCTTCAAAGGCTGTTTTTAGGGTTGCATGTTAAGATTTTCTTTGCATGTCAGTGTATTCCTTGTGGGTTTTTCGAGACCTTCGTAGTGGTATAACATGCAAACCAGGATCAGAACTTTTTCAGGAGTCGTCTTCGGAGGCTATTTTTAGGGTTTGCATGTCAGAGTTTTTAACGCATGTCTGGATATTTTTTCTAGGTTTTTCAAGAGCTACGCAGTGATGTGACATGCAAAGCGAGATGATCAGTTTCCAGAGACTTACTATTTTTAGCAGGTCCATTCCAGCAGCTGCCCAACGCATCAGGATTACAAACAGGGTGAAGTGCAACAGAAACGAGGTCAAACGGAGGTCATTTGATATACATGCAAGTCAAATTAGGGTTTCCAACTTCGGGACCCAAAATGAGGGGTAAAATGTCAGAATTTTCGAAAACCGGTATATCCCACTGCGATCAACATCTTTCAAGCTATCCACCGGTAAAATTTGAAGGCAATCGGAGCACTTACTATTTATAGTAAGGCATTCCAAAAACAGGCTAAAAAAAGTAAATCAGCAGCAGGCGCCAATGTGAACGAGCAAGTCATCCGATGAGAGTCACAGGATTCAAATTTTAAGACAAACGGAGTTGTCGAGGTCTCAGAAATAGGCAGTTGCTATAAATAGTAAACCACCCTCAAAAACATGCTATAATAGCAGGTCAGCTTGAGATGGCAGTGTGAACAGACTAACTAGGTCATGAGGATCCCATGGTTAAAATTTCAAATCAATCTGAGCTTCAGAAGAGGTAAAACCTGAAATTTACTAAATATAGTAAGGCACGAGCAAGCAATTGAGAAAAGTTCTAAGTCTAAAGTTCATCCTCCTCCACCCTGAAAATGCGCCCATCTTCAAGCCAGGTTGATGAAATTGTCTAAGTCTGAATCTCGTCCTGCAGGACCCTCTAAATGCGCCCAAGGAAGAATAAGCAGATGATGAAATTTTTTCTAAGTGTTGGACTTAAGTCCACCTCCAACCCCTAAATGCGCCCTCATCCTCAGATGGCTGGAGGTTGATAAAAAATTTAAGGCAACGAGCTAAGTCCCTCACCACAGGCTAAATGCGCCCATCTCCAGCATGAGCTCCATGAAAATTTTCTAAGTAAGACTTAAGTATGCCTGCTACCCCTAAATGCGCTCATGCAAAGTCAAGATGTTAAAAAAAAAAGTTTAAGTATTGGACTTAAGTCCACCTCCACCATCAAAATGCGCCCTCAAGGTGAAGATGATAAGAAAAATTCTACGTCAAGGACTTAAGTCCTCCTCAGCATGCTATATGCGCCCAAGTAAAGTGGGGTCAAGACAAAGTGTTGACTTTCTCCTCTCCCCTTTGAATGCGCCTTAAGATGAAGAGAAGCTCCAAGAAATTTCTAAGTGTTGCAAATTGGAAGTTCAAGGCCTCATATGTGCCCAAGAAGAACAGGGGACCTTGAAAATTTCTAAAGCATTCAAATTTGAAGTAGACCCCCTCATTTGTGCCTTGACTTGAAGGGGAGACTAGAAAAAAATCTAAGTATGGAAAATTTGAAGGAAGACCCCTTGAATGCGCCTTTGACTTGGAGGAAGACTAAACAAAAAGAAATTTCTAAGTGTTGCAAAATGAAAATCCAAGGTGGTATATGCGCCCAAGTGAGAAGAAGCTCCAAGAAATTTTTCTATGCGTGGGAAATTGGAAGCTCCCACCCCCAAATGCGCCCTTGAGGGAGAATGGAAGATGAGATGCCTAGGAAATTTTCTAAGTGTGAAAAATGAAAGTTGAAGAGTCCAAATGCGCCTAAAGGAAAGAGGGTGACTCAAAAATTTTCTAAGGCATTGGAATTGAAGGCAGATACCCTCAAGTGCGCCCAGCTTAAGAAGGAAGATGGAAAAAGTTTCTAAGTAATGACAATTGAAGTTGGACCCCTTGAATGCGCCCTAGTAAGGAGTTTGACTTAGAAGTTTGGCTAAATGAAAGTCCAAGGTGGTATATGCGCCCAAAGCATCAAGGTGAGTGATTGAAAATATTTCAAGTGTTGAAAAGTGACAGCTCAGACCCCTATATGCGCCCAAGATTAAGTGGAACTTGAAAATTCTTCTAAGGCAAGTGAAATTGAAGGCTTCAGGGGTCAAATGCGCCCAAGTTGGCTGGGAGGTGATAAAATTTCCTAAGGCAAGGCAGGGGAAGAAAATACGCCCAGATGTGAAGGATAAGAATAAATTTAGTTGAGAAATATTTTTCTAAGATTTAAAATTCAAAAAATTAAACGTACCCCTTCGTTTGTAGACCCATGGATTCGACGCTTTCTGAGGGGAATTTTCTTCTGGGTATCGAATGTCTTTGAAGAAGAATTGATTTTAAAGTCTTCCACAGCTTGCCAAGGATTTCGAGGTGGATATTTTTTTATGGGCACCAGATTGATGAATTTCCTATTGAAAATTTTAAGAATTTCTAAGGCAAGAAGGATAAAATATGTTGTTGAAATAAAATGCCTTAGCGGATGAATTTGAAGTTGATTGCCTAGGTGAATTGCTTAAATTCTTCGTGAGGATAATTTTCTCGAGTCAGAGATGAGTAAAATCAAGGTTGTCAACGCCTCAGCCAGAAAACTGAATTTCTTGAAGAGGATGCAGTTGAAGCTAACACTTCCAAAAGATGATTTTAAAAGTGCATCTCTTAAATACGCCCTTGAGGAAGATGAAATTTGTCTAAGGCATTGAAATATGATGCACAACAGTCATATGCCCCAGCCTACAGATGTTGAAAAATCATGAAGAAAGCAAAGCTGGCTAGAGAAAAACGATGAACCCTATCAAATCCGGAGATCACTCAGACCTCGGGAGTCATAGCATGAAAATGAGGTGAGTGTAGTGAATTTATATTATGAAGTATTTTGATGCTCTTCTCCTTGCTTGTTTTGCAGGGTGAACACCGAGGCCAAGGCATGATGACTTAGGAAGATGGAGCAAGTACTCGAGGACTACATTTCAACCTCGAAAGAAGAAAAGTTGCAAGAAATGGCTAAAAGAAAAAATGTTCGCGCTCAAGACTGGAAAATCCTTCAGGCTCAGGCATTGAAGAGTTGAAGAGCGATAGCTAAGAAGAAGTTCGTCCTCAAGCACTTCGGAGTTGAAAAAACAAGAGAAAATCATCATCGAGCAGGAGAAAGAAGTTGCCGCCTTGAAGTCAGATCGAGAACGTACTTGCCATACCAATCCAAGAAATAGAAGCCATGATGATCAGACTCATCCAATTCGCAGTCGAGAAGAAAAACAAAAACAATGTGAACGCGTTTGCAGACAGGAATCTTCTAGAAGATGGTGGACATTAATTGGTCATTTATTACCCCTCTTCTTAGTGGCAGATTTTAGGGTTAGGGCTTATGTGGCTTGATCTGGGCCCTTCATCTAATTGTAATCTGAGCCGTCCATTGGACTTGGCCAGCTATATAAAGGGGCATCCCCCCCTCATTTGTAATTCATTAGATTAGACATTAGATCAGAGATTAGAATAGAGAGGCAGTTGGGTGATGTTGACGTGGTTTTTGAGACCGCACCAACACAGAATAAAGTTGCCAACGGCTTCCCTATTCTCTCTTGAACAAAGTATTCAGCATGCTAAGATTGCGAGTAAGATCATGCTTTCAACTCCAAGGTTCCTTAAGTGCGAATAGGCTCAGTTTGGCTCGATGTGATATTGCTGGTATGTCAAGGGGACTTACACAATTGTTCGACGGCTAACAACAAACAGCGGACTAAGGGTTTTCATGTAATTCAATGATTTGGCAGGTGAGCACAAGTTTCCTAATTCTAACCGGAAATGAACTGAATTTAAAAGGGTGTAGGGCCTAAGAAGTTTATGTGCTACTCTAAATGCAGGATATGTGGAGCTTCGTTTCAATAGACTTCAACCGGATTTCACCTAGCCTCCGTCGGACAGCCTCAGCAAAATCGGTGCAATCTTCAAGGGAAATAGCAAAAGATGTTCAAGTTATGACTTAACATACATACACCATCAGAACAATGCATATAAGTATGTAAACCACAACCGAAGTTAAACTCAATATAATGTCCAGTTGACCACGCAAGGCGAACTCATCATCAACAAGCCGCTAGTGGTATGGAATAAAGCGAAGCTATCTCAATGAAACACCACACACCAAAGTAAACTACTTGCATGAATTTAAGCTACTTGGATACGAAAGGAAGAAGAAACCTTGCTAGCATTTCATGACAAGACGAATTCCATCATCAATGAAAAGATCTATTATCATAAAATGTGTTACACAACAATCTCCTCAAAAGTTTTCAAAGGGAAAACTTTCTTTCTTCTCCAAATGATGCAAAATGCTCTACAATGCTACACTATCTAGCTCTAATGCTCTCTCAATGTCTACTCTGATTCTAACGCCTCTACTCTAATGAGATTACAAATGAGGGGGACTCCCCCTTTTATAGCTAGCCAAGTCCCAAAAGACGGCTAGGGTTACAATCAATAGAGTGGCCAGAATCGTGCCACCTCAGCCCTAAATAATATTGCCCTAAAAACCGCCACAGAGGAGAGTGGGGTAATAAATGCGCCATAATGTCCACCATCATCCTTATATTTTATAGCACAGTATGCATGGCGCACATCACACTTGAAGGTGAACATTGTCAAACACCTAGCAATCTTTACTTTCCACGTCTTGTATTTTATTCCCCCCTGAAAATCATTTAAAATTTCCACGCCAAATATATTTATTCATCTTTACCTTGAGCGCACTCTACATCTAGGAGAGAATCTTTTTACATTTCAACGCCATAGTTGCTTTATCCTTTCCATTTCACCTTGTTTACCGTTATTCACTCCACACTTTACCTTTTCATGGCGCATATGTGGTGGGGTCAAGAAAAATTTAAAACTTTTGTCTTCATATGATCTGTTTTGGGCGCATTTCTCATAAGCTGAAGGATGAACTTTTGTTGACTTCTTGGCCTCTTAGCCTTATGGGCGCATTTCACATAGTGAGGCGGATGAAAATTTTCACTTAGAATATTTTAGCAACTCCTCCTAACTTGGGCGCATTTCATACTTGGAGGAGGATAAACTTTAAACGCCACCCTTGAATTTATCATTACATGGCTTTCAACGCCTTTGTCTTCTTCCAAATTTGCATGGATACCTTTGTCCTTTTCCTCCTTGCATGAATTCGAACTTTGCATGAGTGTTTTGTCTTTACATGCCCTTACTTGGGCGCATTCAAAGGAGAGAGGAGAATGTTGACCAGCTTGGCTACGCCTTAATCACATTTTTGTCTTGACATGCCCTCATTTGGGCGCATTTCATGTGTGCTGAAGGATAAACATTTCAACGCCACCTTTGACCAGCTTGTTGTTGGGCGCATTTTGAAGGGGGTAAAGGATGAATTTATAACGCCATCTACTTGCCTTTGCATCATGGGCGCATATGAAGATAGGAGGAGGATGGGCGCATTTAGGGGGGGCAAGTGGATATCAAACACTTAGAAAAATTTTCAACTTCCATGATCTTCCCTTGGGCGCATTTAGACCTGTCCTCAGGATGAAAGGTGTTGACTTTCATTGACCACTTGTGCTTGGGCGCATTTAAGGGTGGCATGTGGATATTTTTAACTTAGAATTTTTTTGGGCCTCTTACTAGCATGTGGGCGCATTTTGCCATGAGAGCAGGACGAGCTTGTGCCTTAGAATTTATTTTTTTTTAAACTTTCTCCATTCTCCTTTGGGCGCATTTCAAGGCATGAGCAGGATGAAAACATTTGACTAGCTGACTGCCTCTAACGCCTTTTGACCTCCTTTTAAATCTTTGACCCCTTTCCTTGCATGGGCGCAAATGGCACATAGAGGAGGATATTTCTCATACTTAGAATATTTTCAATCCTTCTGCTTGTGAAGGCGCATTTCTACCCATGCACAGGATGAAACATGTTGACTTTGCTTTGACCTTGAAACTTGGGCGCATTTGGACCTCCCTGCAGGATGAGTTTTATACTTAGAAAATTTTTCCAACATGAGAGCTTGAGCTGGGCGCATTTTAGCCTGTGTACTGGATGAACTTCATTCTTAAACATTTTCATGCCTGACATATACTTGAAGGCGCATTTCACAGGGGGTGGAGGATGAAGTTCCAGACTTAGACATTTTTCTCCGTTTCTCTGCCAGCGTTCATGCCCTGCTATTTATAGTAAGCCTCTTGATTTTCTTACTTTGGAAGCTCAGATTGCCATGAAATTTTAAACACTGGATCCTCGCGACTTTGATATCCTGTCAATACTGCCATTCTGAGCTGACTTACTAAAAATAGCATATTTTGGGAAGTGTTTTGCTATTTATAGTAACCTCTCGTTTCTGGTACTTCCACAGCTCCGATTAGCTTGAAATTTTAATGAGGCGCTCCTTACCACGTGACCTGTTGGCTGACACTGACGCATGCGCTCAATTTACTATTTTTAGCCAGTTTCCAATCTGACTTACTATAAATAGTAAGTGCTCGATCGACTTGAAATTTCACCAGCAGATAGCCTAAGAACGCCGATCGCAGTGGTTTACATCGGATTTTGAAGATTTTGACTTTTGATGCCTATTTTAGGTCAAGGGAAACCCTAATGCATGCTATCAAATGATCTCTGTTTCCCCGTTTTGACCTTTGATTTCGTGATTGACTGTGGGAAGTGGGGGACACTCCTAAAATAGCAAGTTCCTTCTGCGGGAATCTCGTTTGCATGTCACACCATCCGAAGCTCTCGAAAAACCCATCGGGAATCACGACATGCAAAAGAAACCCGACATGCAAACCCTAAAATAGCCTCGGAAGGCTGCATCCTGAAAGTGGTTGCCTCGACTTGTGCGTCATCGCGAAGGTCTCGAAAAACCCAGAAGGAATATCCAGACATGCAAAGAAAATCTCTGTATCTGGACCCTGAAATTCATGCCGGAAGCCGGACTGCTAAAAATAGTAAGTTATCCGATTTTGCTCAAATTTGGCATGCAAGCAGTCTGATATACTCTGAATGCCGTATGATTGTCGGAATCTCAAAATAGTTGACAGATTGTCTGGAATTTCACACTTACTAAAAATAGTAAGTACCTCAAAATTTGATGAAATTTTGCTGAGAACCTGCTGGAAACATGCTAACATCAATGTTAAGCTCAATTTTCAAGTTATTCACTTTATTCGACCCCTGTACTGACCAGGAAGACAAAACCCTAATTTTCAGACTTGGCCAGAATTTTTGCATTTTAAGCTCAACGGCAGAGGAATCCCGGGAAGTAGACCATAGAACAGAGACAGACGGAGAGAGAGACCAAAAACCAAAGCCAAAAGACCAGAATGGAGCAAAAATTAGGGGTCCCCATCTTGAATGGGGCGATGTGTGAAAAAGGTCACAACAGGTGATAACTTAGAGGTAGCTTAGTATAGATTGATAGAATAGTTTGAAGAAGAGGGAAAGTTTTCCCTTTGAAAACTTTGTAAGAAATTGTTGTGAACACTCTCTCAATAAAAAGAGTTTTCATTGATGGTGAATTTCGTCTTTTGTTGTGAGTAGCTAGCAAGGTTTCTTCGTCCTTCTGATTCGAATAGTAGCTTAAAGTAGGGTAAATTTCATTTCATGCAAGTAGATAGTAATAATGGAATGTGGTGTTTGATCTAAGCAAGCTTCGCTTATCCATACCACTAGCGGGCTCACTGACGGTGTGTTCGCCATGTGTGGTCAACTGGAAACATTGTGGGCCTAACTTCAATCACAGTTTGAATGATGGTATGCGTCGTTGTGATGGTATCTTCATGTCAAGTGGTGGTTTGAATATCTTTAGTCACCTCCCTTGAAGATTGCACTGACTCCGTGGAAGTTGTTCGACGCGAGCCAAAGCGAAGTCCGGTTGAAGTTTGCTGAAGTTGAGCTCCATATCCCGCATTTAGGATAGAATTTAGACTCCCTAAACCCTACAACCACTTTAAATTCAGTACTTTCTGGTTAGAATAGGAAACCCATGCTTCATTGATAAATCTGTCGAATTGTGAAAACCCCTTCCTCTACTGTTGAACAATTCCGTAAGTCCCCTTGAAATACTAGCAAATCACATCGAGCCAACTGAGGCTATTCGCACTAAAGGAACCTTGGAGTTGAACACACGAACTCTCTCGCAATCTTAGTGTGTTGGATACTTTGATCAAGAGAGAATAGGGTAGTCGTTGGCAACTTTATTCTATGTTGGTGCGGTCACGAAAAACACATCAACAGGTAAGTCATACAACCAGCGGGAGACCTGTGTTACTATTTATAGTCGAGCACTTGAACGTGTGTGTTTGCAGTGTAGATCCCAGAGTTCAGTTGGCATGATGAAATAAGGTGTATTGCACAAGTTATAACGTTTAATTATTATTAAAGGTGACTTTAATAATAATTAATATTATAAAATCATATTATAAAGTTATAATTGCACTTTATGTCTAATGGGGTCATGGAGACATAAAAAGGGAGCCATTAATGATTATTAAATTGGGAGCCAACTTCAAAGAGATTATTTAATTAAGCTAAAGTGCAAACCTTATATTATTTTAAATGATTCAAAAAGGAAAATTGGAGGGATCGAACTTTTGAAAGAAGTATATTAGGAGCCAAAGAGAAAATCGGCCTATCTCATTTGATAATCTCTTTTATGAGTCCTTTGGCGTTGGAGGAGAGAAACCAAGGGTTTTTGCATTTCCAGAGCTTTCAAACATTGGAGAACGTGCATTCTTCTTTGTTCTTGCTTTCTGTGATTGTGCAACATCAGCTGAAGATTGCTTGTCAGATTGGTTTCATTCAGAGGCCAACATTGTGCAAAAATCTTCAAGTTTTGAAGGGTTTTGAAAGGAAGAAACAAATAGAAATCAGATTTCATTGTGTGCTTCCAAATCTGGTCCGTACTGCTGCTGGTACAGGCCGCACCATTCTTCCCAGGCCAGGCTATACAACTTCTTTGAGGAGGCATTTGAACACTAGGGCTGGAGCGATTCATTTTAGAGGCTGAAATCTTCATGGTTGAGCACGGCTAGAGGTTTAGAATCATTTGCTACCAAAATATTGATGGAGAATCTCTTATTTGCCAGCATTTCCAGATTTGATGTGATAGACTTTCTTGATTTCCGGGTATGCTTTCATATGTAAAGGCTTTGGAAAATAATCAATAGATACTATCATTCTTTGCAGCAGTTGTTCGTTTCAGTAGTTTGCATTTTTTCTTTAGTTTCTTTTATACCTGGCATTATTTTCAAGAAAATACAAAAAACTTCAAATATCATTCAAAAAACACAAAAAAAGCATAAAACCCAAAAACAAATCAAAACACAAATTCAGAAGTTATTATTCAGAAGTACAGAAACACAGTTGGGGAGAACTAGGGTTCTTACAAAGGTGTACATTTCAAGTCCAATCGAAGGAACCATCAAGGCTTTGCTAAGCATTATCAATCTTTGGATTAGTCTTATGCATTAATCTATGGAGTTTGTTGTGTTTTTGTGGGTTTTGTTGAATAAGGGAATGTCTCAATGTCATGAAGACAGAAGAGTATATATGATGGTATGGGACATCTTCAAAAATCTCCAACAACAAAGCTGCAAACCTCAAATTCACTTGGAAAGCCAAGTTTGGCAAGCTCGCAGCTTTGTACATGTAAAAAAATACATGTTCGCTCCAATCAATGTGCAAAATGTTGCAACGAACAGCTGTTTGCCCTAGCAAATTCGTAAGATGCAGTGAAGTATTTACTAGCAGACCCAATGAACTCATCACCATACGAACAGAATGGTGAATATGAATGATCTAAGAATTTCAAATCCTCTTTTTGGCTATTCATCTCCCATCATTGATGGGTGGAAGGTTATTTGAGAGCCACAGACTTTGTGGAAAAAAAAATTGGATGCTTGTTGGAAAAATAGAGTTGGGAAACTCATTTTGTTAGCCTCCTTGATTTCATGTTCCAAGATTGCTGGAATGGCATTCGGTACAAGTTTGGGGATGCTGGAATGGTATTCTTAATAGCCCTGATTAAGGGAGCAAGTTAGTACAGCTAATTTTACTGTGGATTCTTTACTGAAGTTTTTTCCCACATTGGGTTCCTGCAAGGTATCTTGTAACATATTTTTCCGGTGTTGTTGTTTTCATTTACTTGCTTATGCTATATTCATGCAAGTTGCTAACAACTAAACCACAAATAGTTATGGATAGTGTGAAGTTGTGAACATTTGATGAAAGTATGATGTTTATGAATCGGTCAAAAAACACAAGAAATTCACAAATAGTTATGGATAGTGTGAAGTTGTGAACATTTGATGAAAGTATGATGTTTATGAATCAGTCAAAAAACACAAGAAATTAATACTTTAAAGCCTTCCATGTTGCTCAATTGAAAGCATGGAGCTAATGAGCAACAAAGTAACGAATGTAAAAATTTGTACTAATGAATTGTGAAATGGAATATCATGCCAGTCATAGATCAAACATAAACAACTTTTCATTTATTCCCACATTCTTGGAAGAATATGGGACCACAAATACTGGTAACTAAATAACAAAAATGCATTTTCCAATCATTTTTCTGTATTATTTAGAATCAAATTTAGAATGGTTCTGAGGAATTTCCAGGAGCAGAGTGAAAAATCAGCATAAGATATAGCATTTGTAACAAAAAAAAATGGTGAAACATGAATGTCAAAGCTACAACAATGATGACAGTGAATTTTCCAATTCAGTCTGCTGCTTCCATACAACAAAACATGGTTGAAAACAAAACAACCATTAAGTGAATCACATGCTCTTGAAGAAGACACTAACGAATGAGCATATACATTTCTATATCTTCTCCTGTAGAAATGACATCATTGTTGGATTTAAGCTAACATCAATGATTAAATTATACCAAACTCAAAGCATTTTTAATCATAGTTTACTATTTATATTCATCACAACAAAAAGCAGTTCATGACAAATTAGTATACAAACATAAAATTCACTATTTACATTCAACTCTTTATTTGGCACTCTTATCATTTAGAAATAAGCCAAAGAAATGCACCTGTAGGAGTATTGTGAAAACTTCTGGAATTGTCTTCACAATCTCAAAGAGAGACCGAGACCCAAAAAGGCTGCGCAGTACAATGCAGCATAAAGTTGCACAATGCATATCTTGAGGGTTTTTCCCTGAATTCATAAATTGCACTCAAAAGAAGTGCACAAGAATTCAAAGTCATATAGTCTACAATCAAAATTACAATTAGAAGTAGTGAGACACACAGCACATGATGAATCTAAATCTTTTCCAGTATGGTTTGCAGATAATGCAGATGTCATATTTCATGGATTAATTGTGAATTATTTTTGTAATCAAAACATTTGAAACTCTTTTAATTGCCTACGCTTAGTATTGAATGCCATATGCAAAACACAGAACCCAGTCCGAATGAACATCCAATAACATATTTATTATCTGTGTTCAGAAAGGTAAAGAAACTACAAAAGAAATTACATGATAATATACTTACGGATACAAATTTGCAAGATATCAGCAACAACCTTAATGACCTTCACATCATTACACTGAGACTCCCCAATCTGAGACAATAATGTGAACCACTTTCAAATAATGTAATAAGCATCCTTCTAACCATTAAATATCCAAAATATAAAGCATTGTCCACACAAAGCAGAAACATTCCTTACATGAATGTGGCAAGCATAATCCCTAAGGACTTCATGTAGAACTTTGGGGTCCTGAGAACTACTGAAGATGCCCACCAAACGCTTTACATAAAATGCTTCACATTCACTCTGTAATAAAGACTAACCGGATTAGCTCACTATAAGCAAAGTTCAATAACTGATAATATAAAATAATGGACCAAAAGAGGCTTGCTTTTCTTTGAATGTCAATAGTAATCATAGAGGGATAATGGAAGAAAACAACTATATAAAATCCCTATCAAGAATTGCATGAAGGAATGGCAAATAGTCTGAATTTAACATAGGTATTGAATGCAGCTTGGTTTGAAAAAAAATAGTTGGACTTCAAATAACATGGTGATGCACTCTCTATATACAAGAGATTTAAGCTCATTATATAATCTTCATAAGATTCACACAAAATAAGCTTCTCATGGCTTTGAGATGACAAATTAGAAACCCAAGTCCCTTTTAAACTTATATGGTTATGGTAATGAAAAATAAATAGAAATCCTTTATGCTTCTTGCATGTGTGTGCACACACGCATGTGTGCTTCTGCATGTATGTGTACATGCGCGTGTGTGTATCCACAAATACATATCAGAATGGTAATATTTGTTGGGTGAAAATTATGTAATCAGCTTTTCGATAGATTACACAACTTGGACTTCAGCCACAGCTATGTGAGATGTGAATCTCTCCTCTCGGAAAGGGGAGGCGCCCTTCTTACTGCTAACAGAAGCGATAATAAATCAAACAAATAATTACAAAATGTACACGAAACTCACAGAGTTGGGGGGGTGTGTTACATTCATCCTTCTCTCTTTTTTCAGAGAAGATGTTTACAATGCTTCACCGTTGAAAGTTCACAATTCTTGATAACCTTAAACTAACAACTAGCAGTAATACCAATATCTCTATCTCGTCAAAGCGAAGCGTAGAGATACCAGAAGTGATTAATAACAAACAAATAAAGTAAAAGCTCACGAAGGCACAAAGTCGTTCCGTAGCTTTATCAATGTTGGATCTGTGTAGATTACCGTTTGCTACGTTAGAAGCACAAAGTCTTCTTAGACGCAACAATTCCTCGAACAGCATGAGCGATTACAAGCACAAAGTCTTGTAGATCATCCAACAAAAGTATCAAATAGCACGAACGATTACAAGCACAAAGTCTTGTAGATCCTTCGACAAGAGTATCCAAGAGTATGAATAATTACAAGCACAAAGTCTTGTAGATTACTCAACTAGAACATGCAAGAGCATGAATGATTACAAGCACAAAGTCTTGTAGATCATTCAACCGAATGATAAACAGAAATACAAATGCAATCTAAATAATAAATGTAACACAAAATTTACATAAACTACTTAGAGTCCTTCAGATTCTTCAAACTAATCACTACCAAATAAGATCAACTCACAAAAGTATCGAATCCAACGCAAAGTTTGGCTTGCAATCCTTTTCTTTATTAATCGAATCTCATTCACAAAGCATGAACGCAAAGTTTCACAAATTTGCTTCAAAAAGGGCAGCACTTCGTTGCAAAAACACTAAAAGGATCCTTTACAATGAAAATCCCTCACATTATATAGAAAGAGGGATGAGCAAAAGAAGGAAAGAGATTGAGAAAATCAGGGAAAGTTAGGTGAGCGATTTTAGGAGATCTCACCTAACTTTGACCAAAGTCAAAGTGTAATTTGTTTTGAAAATATTACATTTTTGGACTTGGTGTAATTACAATTTACAAAATGACATTCGAAAATGTCGAGAAATATTTACAAGATGCATAATGGGATGCACCGGAAATGTCTAACACTAGAGAATAGGGGGCTGCTTCACGTTTCTTTGCATTGGGCTCGGAAGTCTTCAAATTTCCTCCTAGTCTCCTGCACGAACTTCTCATCTGGACCAACGGTGTAATCCACAATGGTGTGAATTCTCGTGATCGATCTCATGGCAAATGAGTGAACCTTCTTGCACCTATCAAGATGCGTCTTCAGGTTGTCCAATGTGAGCCTTGTATCACAAATGATATTCAGCGAAGCTTCTGAGAAGTCTGAACTGTCAATCAAATTCATGATGGCTTCCTTGAAGGTTTGGGATATTTCACTGGATCAGAAGATGCAACCTTTAGGATCACTTGATGAAATCTGGAGAGAAACTGCGAGGATGGTGAATCAATAGACGTTAATAGAAAAAGTAGCATTGGGAAGCGTGAAGTGAGAAACGATGTTGAGCAAGCGTGAAACGAGCAACTAGGCACGGAAAACGATGCGGGAGCGAAGAAATGGGGTCTAGAATGGAAATAGAGCAATTTTGAAGAGACTAGGTTAAAAACTGCCAAAAGTGTAAAGGTGTTAAAATTCAGCACCATTGCACAAAAAATGACTAAGTCTGGAAAAAGATTGTAAAAAGTGTAAGGGCGCTAAAATTCAGCGCCCTTACATCTCAGGAAAATTGACTTTTGATGCAAGGGCGCTAAATTTTAGCGCCCTTACATCTTTCAGTGTTAGGAATTTTTTGACATTTTCAAAATGTCACAGCGCTAAAATTCAACGCTTCTGCAATTTTTTGTCAATTTTGAAATGCAGATGTAAGGGTGAATGGTGATGGCGCTCGTGCTTGGCAAAGGTAATTTGTTTGAATCATGAAAGCTTTTGAACTTGTTTCAATCTCATTACATACGCATTCAAAGGTTAAAGGAGTTCTCTTTCACAATGATAGATCTTTTCAATGTTCACACCAAAACGCATAGAGAGGGAGACAAAGAGATTTCAACACACAAACACATTGGATAGATACAAGTTCTCAAAGAACATCGCGCATAGAGGAGAATGGAGAAAGAAACGCAAGGGAAGAGTAAGGAAAGAAACGTGTAGGTTTCCAATGCGTAAGGAAACAGAGGCTCGCCATTCTTTACACGATGAAGACAAACAATGAATAGAAAACGCGAAGGTAAAATGCGAATGGAGAGAAGGAATGTGCGTTGGAATGAAAAACGCGTATGGAGAACATAACGCGTAGGGAGAAAAGAAAAGAATGCGTGGGGTCCTGTTGTGACCTTTTCACACATCGCCCCATTCAAGATGGGGACCCCCTAATTTTTGCTCCATTCTGGTCTTTTGGCTTGGGTTTTTCCTCTCTCTCTCTCGCTCTGTCTCTTTTCTGATGTCCGCCTTTTCGGGGTGCACCCGTTAGTGAGATAAGCACAAAACTGACCAAGTCTGAGAATTAGGGTTTCATTTTTCTTGGTCAGTCCAAGGTCGAACGAAGTCAATAAATTGAAAATTGGGCTTAACATTGTTGTCAGCATGTTTCCAATAGGCTTCCAGTAAAATTTCATCAAGATCCGAGGTACTTACTATTTTTAGTAAGTGTGAAATTACATGCAGTTCGTCAGCATTTTGAGATTCCAACAATCACACGGCATTCAGAGCACATCAAACTACTCGCGTGCAAAGTTTGAGTGAAAACAGACAACTTACTATTTTTAGCAGTCCAACTTCCGGGACCAATTTCAGGGTGCAGATGCAGAGTTTTTCTTTGCATGTTTGCATATTCCTTCTGGGTTTTTCGAGACCTTCGTGATGATATAACATGCAAAACGAGACGACAACTTTCAAAGTTTAGTCTTCCAAGGCTATTTTTAGGGTTTGCATGTCAAGGTTTCTTTTGCATGTCGGGTGATTACTGATGGGTTTTTCGAGAGCTTCGCGATGGTATGACATGCAAACGCAGATACTCACTCAGTAAGGAACTTGCTATTTTTAGCAGGTGTGTCCCGGCAGCCGCTTCCTAGCAATTCAGAATCACGAGCTGATCGCAGTGCCACAGAAACGAAGACAAACAGAGATCATTTGATATACATGTAGAGCGAATTAGGGTTTCCAGCTTCGGGATCCAAAAAGAGGCGTAAAAAGTCAAAATTTTCGAAAACCGGTGTAAACCACCACGATCAGCATCCTTCAGGCTATCTGCTAGTAAAATTTAGAGTCAAACGGAGCACTTACTATTTATAGTAAGTCAATTTGGAAACTGGCTAAAAATAGTAAATCAACTGCATGCGTTGATGTCGACAGACAGGTCACGTGGTGAGGAGCACCTCATTAAAATTTCAAGTTAATCAGAGCAATGGACCTACTAGAAACAAGAGGTTACTATTTATAGTAAACCGCCTTCAGAAACAGGCTAAAAATAGCAGGGTGACTAAAAATGGCAGTGTCAACAAGTTGATGAAGTTATAAGGATGCAGTGTGCAAAGTTTCAAATCGTTCCGGGCTTCGGAGGTGCAAAATTGAGAAGGCTTACTATAAATAGCAGGGCATGAAATACTGGCGAAAACAATGAAAAAGTTCTAAGTCTGGAGCTTCATCCTGCAGACATGTCCAAATGCGCCCAGGTGAATGAGGAGGCACGAAAATTTCTAAGTGTGAGTTCATCCTTCAGCAGGGGCAAAATGCACCCAAGGCACAAGTGGTCAAAGAAAGTCAACGAAGCTTATCCTGTTGGCCTGGCAAAATGCGCCCACCTTGAAGAAGGAAAAGGTTGAAAAATGTTCTAAGTGTAGAAATCCGCCACCCCCCTCCAAATGCGCCCAAGTTGCAGGAAAGTCAAAGCAAGGTCAACATTTTTCATCCTCCTCAAGGGGCAAAATGCGCCCAAATACATGCACGTAAAGACAAAAAACGGAAGGCGAAGAGTCACCCCAGGACGTTGTCATGAGTTTCATCCACTAGACACATCAAAATGCGCCCAAGGCAAAAGGGTCAAACAAGTCAACAATCTTTATCCTTCCCATGCATGAAAATGCGCTCAAGTTAGAAAAGGGTCAATAAGTCAAAGAAACTCGTCCTCCTCACCCTCCTAAATGCGCCCAAACAAGGTTATGTGAAGACAAAATGGGAAGGCGAAGAGTCATCCTCTTGCAAAGCCAAAATGCGCCCAAGTTGAGGTGTAAAAGGTGAATAAGGGTGGTAAATAAGGTGAAATGTGATTAAAGCGTGGTAAAAGGGTGGTGAATGCTAGGCGTTATTCCTTCCCTAGCCTCAAATGCGCCTAAGGAGATGTGTTGGAGAATGTTGCAGGGTGTGTTGCTTAGGCGTGATTTTTTGAATTTCTTCCCAAAGGCTATATGCGCCAAGGATGATGAAAGTTATAAGGTGTTAAGAATTTTCTAAGGCGTGGTGAAGTCTAATGTGTGAAGTGGTGAAGATGAAAGGGGCTAAGGCGTAATTTTAAATTCTTCCAAGTATGTTAGGCGCCTAAGGTGGTGAGTGAGGAATTTCCTCAAAGGCGTTGGAGCTTCAAAAGTATTTTTTTCAAGTGTGGAGTTAAATGCAAACGGTAAGTGGGAAATAAAAGTGTGCCAGGCGTAAACGAAATTTTCTAAGTGAAGTTGATACTTTTCTCACTGGCAAACAAATAAAAATTCTCTAAGGCAAATTCTCAAAGTACAAAATGATTAAAATATTTTCTAAGGCAAATTATTTTCTCTCTTAGAAAATACGCCTAGAACTCAGGGTGATAATTTTTTCTCCGTGGAGCACCAGCAAATTTTCTCAGAGATGAAGTCAGAAGACGATGATAATACAGGATGAATTCAAACTTCTCAAGCTGGAGCAACACAGAATGATCAAAGGCGAAGAATGAATTTAAAATGGTGAAAATAATATTTTTCTAAGGTTCAAATTTCAAAAATTAAATGAACCCGTTCGTTGGGTACCCATGGATTCGAGACATTCTGGAGAAAATTTTCTTCTGGGTACTGAACATTCGCGATGATAGATGGATTTCCAAGTCTTCTGAACTTTGCCAACACTTTTTCAGTAAAGAATTTAATCAGTGCTCAAATTGTGAATTTTCCTAAGGAAAATTTAAAATTTTCTAAGGCAAGATGAATAAAATGACTTTTCAAAGTGGATTTCTCCAAACAATGAATTTGAAGTCAGTTGCCTAGATAATTTCGGTTGAATTCTTCGAGGATGAATTTTCCAGAGATGATGAAGAGTTGAATTCGAATTCAAGGGACAGAGCTCCGGCTGGTGAATTAAAAAGATGGATTTAAATTAGATAAATTCAAAAGATGCCAGTCAAAGTCAAGTTTCTAGAAGAATAAGATTCCTGACGTCAGGTGACAAGTGTCAGAAATACCAGGGAGGGAAATTCGAATTCTTGAAGTGGAGTAGTGGAAGTTTAATGCACTGGCTAAAATTGGCTCCTTCTAGAATTCGATTTTGAGCTATAAAATAAAGAAGTTTCTCACTTGTTTTCACAGCTGAAGAGGTCAAACTTGCTCTAAGTGAAGTGTTGCAGTGAGTTGTTGCTTGAAGAGTTCGAAATTTGAAGTTGCTGGAGCTACTAAAGGGTACGACTTGAGCTTGTTGCTGAGTCTTGCAAAATCTAAAGTCAAGAAAGTGCGCACTTGCTGGTTAAAGAGGCTTTTGCTGAGGTGCAAATTCACTTCATTTGTTGCTGAAAGTTGAAGTTGCTTCTGCTGTGGAGGACGCTTTGAAATGAGGTGAAATTGCTAAGAATTTTCAAAGTACGAACTTGCTGATTGGAGGTTGGTGGTGTAAAGTACAAGCTTATTAAAGTTGTTGATTGACATTGGTTAAAAGTGCTGAAGGCTGAAGTTTACTTAGAAACTTTTTCTAAGTGTTGAAGTTTGAATCTATTGAAGAAGAAGCTGAGGTTTGCAAATAAGAGAGTTATTGCAGCTTCTAGAAGTCGACTGCAGCCCCTATGCAATATCTTATCTTATTTTATAAATTGAATTGCTGATGAATGTTTACTGTTTGCAGATGGCTGAGGCAAGGACGACTGGAAAGGACAATGGTGCATCTAGGCAAGCTGTGATCAAAAAGTTGAGCAAGACGTTCATGCCGGAATCAAAGTTCATTTCAAAGTTGGGCAAGTTGACAGATACCAATTTGGGCTCAGTCAACCTGGAGGCCTTCAAAAGCAGAATGCTAGGAATTGGAAGTCATCGTCCTTAGACCACTTCACGCAATATTGTTCGAAGTGGGCTATATGCAGCTGCTGGTTTTCCACCAGCCATTCAGTGCTCGGAGCTGATGATGGAGTGCGCCAATTGTTACGACAAGGATCACAGGTCAATCATGTCACCCAGATGGACAAGTGCTAGCTAATCTTACTCCAGCAGCCATTGGTGAAGCTTTCGGGATACCGGTGCACAGAAATATGATCTACAAGTCCAGAGAGCGAGCTGAGCAGATGTATGCTTCTGCATTTCAACGATGCATGGAGACAATTAATGCTCATTGGATGACCACTCCCAAGCCTTCTCGTACAAAGTTGCCGAGGCAGATCATAGCAGAGGACCTAAAGCAAGAATACTGTGATCTCATCATGATGCTGAGCAGGGTTGGTGGTTGTGCACAGTCCTTCATTTTTGAGCCCTGGATGTTTTACTACATCAACCTCGTACTGGAAGGGAAGGATTATGTCAATTGGGCCGGAATGATAAGTGATAATATACATGAGCAGCTCCTGAGCCTCCGAAGGACGAAAACGTTTTACATGAGCTCCTACATCATCTATATGTTGGCACGGATGACGAAGTACAGGGGGATCTCTTACAAGGAACCTGTCGGTTGTGGCTCCCATCAGTTTAAGATATATGATGCTTGTCCGCAGTTGCATTTGGCGAGCACAACTCACTACAAGCGTGTCAACGATTCCTTCACCATGTATATCACGAGATTGCTTCAGGAGCGATTACAACACAGAATCTCGAAGGAAGCCCAGGAGTTGATTGAAAGGTATGGGTGTTGGTTCATACAGTTTCCGAGATTTTCTTACATTAGGCTGCAAGGTTTCTCATCATACCCATATAGGCTGCCTAAGTACCCAACAGATAGAATATTGATGCTAGAGATATCAAGGCAACTGCTTGCCTTTGATAAGATTCAGAAGAAAAAGAAAAAGGGAGGGATAGAATTTCCAGTTGTCATGGGCAACTCAGATGAGGTGTGTCCCTCAATATAGGCAGCTAGAGAGGCTGAAAGTGAACTTCAGTTTTATCATTTCTCATATCATACAAGCCGACAGCACTACGATCCACATCATAACATCAAGTGGGTACTGTCGAAGGAGTTTAAGCATAAGGCCACCATAGAGGATTATTGGGCTGATGCAGTAGATGAGATTGAAGTGAGAAAAAGGATGTTTTCTCGATTGCCTATTACTCTGATCAGGGAGTGTGAGGTAGTTCCGGTTCCAGACCAGGTCAATGAGGATATGGATGTTGTTCATCCGGATTATGCAGCAGTTAGAGATACTCCACTTCCACCTCCCGATTGGTCAGAGCCCGAGGTTGCAGATTTAGATACTCTCTCTATCCCAGTCATGACATTCACTAGAGCATGGGTTGATAGGCGAGTAAACAGGTTGAAGGGTAGGTCAATTGCCTTGACTTACAATATGATGGGAGATCACAGGACGCCCACTACTGGCAGGAAGAAACAGATCACATGAGGCCCAGAGTCCAGGAAGAAAGAAATAGTTCGACAGGAGCCTACTCAGCCAGAGCCTCCACGAGTTACAGCTGCATCACCATTGGAGACACGTTCTCCAAGTATACAGGAGGTCTCTTTATTTGCTGATCAGAGGATTGCATTGAATCAGGTGCAAGTAGTACAGGATAATATTCAGCCTCCACGGAAAGAGTCAGTTGGCCAGAGCGTCAACGCACCTGTTAGGGTTGATCAGCAGGATGATGAGGGGACTATTACTGACCCTCAGTTTCAGCAGGAGTTAGAGGCGGCCTTGAATGATGATGATGATATAGTGTCAGGTGACACTCAGCCACTTGAGGATGATGAGCCTCACCAGAATGATGTAGAGGTTGAGCAGGTTAGAGAAGTCGAGGCACAAGAGCAGCAGCCCTTTGACATACAGTATGATGTGCTCGATTGGCTTAAGGATAGAATGAGAAGAAGCCCTAGTGAGGAGCTTGATCCAGCAGTTGAGATGGAGGAGTTTTTGAACAGGATCAATGCACCTCCACAGAAGAAGAAAGCAAGGAAATTTTCGAAGATATCCACTGAGGAGGATGGCTCTCGTACCCTTCATGTAGCTGTGCCACGAGTTGAGTGTGACCGGAATGAAGCAGTGCCAGAAAATTATGTGGTCACGACTCTAGATTTGGGACGCCCCACTGGTGCGCAGATTGTAGAAGAATGTGAAAACTCCTTCCTCGCCCTCAAGGATAGGTTGTTCAAGAAAGAAGGGAAGTATAAGAAGCTGAAAAGAGAACACAAGGCTTTAATCGGATATGTTCAGCAGTTGTCTCGTTCTCAAGGGCAAGATATTCCAGTGATAGAGCCTCCAGCAGATGTACCTAGAGAGTCAATCAGTGGATTGATGGAGTTGGGAAGGATGGCACAGGAGGCAGATAAATGGGTCACAGGAGTACGTGCTGAGACGGAGAAGTTTATGGAGGATCTTTCTTTTGCTTTTCAGCAAGCCTCTAATATTTTAGCACGGATAGATGCAGTGGATCATGCTTGGGGAGATGCTTCTATCTATCAGAGTAAGGTGATCCAGCGTCTTGAGGTATTGAGGCATGTGCCATTACGATTGCTGATTGATGGAGGTGTCATTCAGGAGAATGACCGATCTGATTTCTCTAGGTGGTATTCTTCAACTATCACGGGGCGTGGTTTCTTCGATGCGGCACAGGCGGATTCAGCTAGGGTACATAAAGCTATGGCCATATCATAGATGGAGTTCAGAATACTTTTAAGGCCATATTTGCTAGGTGGCTGAATCCAGATGAGATAAGTGTTGATAATTTGAGGGGTTTGCTAGTGCCTTTCTTTGCAGATGTTAAGACCTTTGTACAAGATGATTTCGATAATACTTCTACTTTCTCCACTTTGATCCGGAACATGCAGGACTCCTTGATTGCATGGAGAAAATCTTGTACGAGGCATGAGCATTCAGTCACAGTATTAGAGTTTCAGCTAGATTGTGTTCCACCGATTTCAGTTCAAGAAGTTGAGGCCGTGCTTCGCAGATTCGTGGAGTTGGCAGTCAGAGAGAAGGCAAGTGGGAACACACTACTGGATGAGGATCTTCTAGAAGACTGAATGTGGACATTTATTACCTTTACTATTTATGGGAGTGAGTGGGAATCTTTGATTCATTTAATGTACCACTCCCTATTCTGGCAGTTTTTAGGGTTAGGGCTGAGGTGGCACGATTCTGGCCACTCTATTAATTGTAACCCTAGCCGTCTTTTGGGACTTGGCTAGCTATATAAAGGGGGAGTCCCCCTCATTTGTAATTCATTAGAGATTAGATCAGAGTCAGAATTGAGTTAGAGCTAGAGCTAGAGAGTAGAGCATTGTAGACATTTTGCATATTGTGGAGAAGAAAGAAAGTTTTCCCTTTGAAAACTTTTGGGAGATTGTTGTGTAACACTTTCATGATAATAGATCTTTTCATTGATGGTGGAATTCGTCTTGTCATGAATAGCTAGCAAGGTCTCTTCTTCCTTTCGTATCCAAGTAGCTTAATTTCATGCAAGTAGTTTACTTTGATGTGTGGTGTTTTATTGAGATAGCTTCGCTTTACTCCATACCACTAGCAGCTTGTTGATGATAAGCTTGCCTTGCGTGGTCGACTGGAAATCATCTTGAGTTTAACTTCAATTGTGATTGGTATGCTTATATGCGTCGTTGTGATGGTTTATGCATGTTGAATCATAATTTGAACATCTTTTGTTATCCCTTTGAAGATTGCACCGATTTTACTGAGGCTGTCCGACGCGAGGCTAGGTGAAATCTGGTTGAAGTCTATTGAAACGAAGCCCCACATATCCTGCATTTAGAGTAGAATATAAGTTTCTTAGGCCCTAAATTCTTTTACTTTCCGCATATTTCTGATTAGTTTTAGGAAAACGAACTATATTGCCAAATCATACAAGCAAGAATCCCCTTCAAATCATATATTAGCTGCTAGCTGCAAGAAGTATGAACAACTGCGTAAGTCCCCTCGTAAGAACACAGCAACTCACATCAACCAAACTGGGTCTATTCGCACTTAAGGAACCTTGGAGTTGAACGTGCGAACTTTCTCGCAATCTTAGCGCACGGAATACTTTGATCAAGAGAGAACGGAGTAGCCCCAAACTATTTTGTTCTGCTGTTTGGTGTGGTCACAAAAACCACGTCAACAGTCCAGAAAACGCGAATAAGGAACATTAGATCATATACAAAAAGAAAGAAAAATTTCAGTAGCCTAAGCTCAACACCTTCAGCAATATAACCTCTGGCACTTAGAAAAATTTCGCCCAAGCTAGCTCACTTCAGCAACTTCTCTTCACACTTTTCTTTTTTTCACCCTCAAAACTTCGAATTTGCACTTGTAGCTGTGAGGAGAAATGAAAATTTTCCTAGCTCTTTGTTGTACCCAAACCAAATTTTTTGCTTCATCAAGGCATTTTGCATTAATAGTCTAAATTTTGCTAATATGATGTAAAATACAGTTTTGGGCAATATCAAGCATGGAGTTTTTGTTAATAGTTTGTCAGTTAAGGTCAGTTTTATTGATCAGAACCTGAAGCAGAGACTCAGAATGGAGCGTTTCACGATGGAGGGACATCTCACGACAGCATTTCATGTTGCATACGGTCATTCCAGTGATCGAGACAGAGTTTTCAGTGATTAATTTATGAAGATTTCTCAGGAAAGAACACAAAAGCGCAACTATAGCCCAGGGGCGCCCAACGTTTTGAAGGTTAAGATCTTGCTGAAAGTGTTCAAGCATCCAGTCAATCTCTTCAGAATTGGTCTGGCTATCCGAGAAGCTATCCAGCGAAGCTTTCCGAGACGCACAGCTCCGGCAAACAGCATCAGAAGTCGAAATTCCCAAAGTTCCAGATATGAGAATTTTGTCACTTTCAGGCAAAAGCGCGCCTCTAGCCTGAGGGCGCCCATCCTAAAGAGGGGGTAAATCTTGGCATTTCTGATAGCTGATACAGTCAATTTGTCCACAATTAGTCTGCTTATCCGACGAGATATCAAACGCAGTCATCCGAGTTTCAGAACTCCGGTAGCAGTCATCTGAAGATCAGCTTATAATGGAGTTTTCACGTTTCTGAGTTTCTCCGTTGATTCCCAGTGCAAGTACAGCCCAGGGGCGCTGGTTTAAAGGACCCTTCCAATGCCAAAATTTGTAGACAGAGTCTTCCTAACATCAGTAGTACTCTAGCCTAGCTCCGCAATGCATCATCCAGTTTGTCGATCCGACGTTCCAGGTGATTGTGGCAGAGGTTCTTCCAAGCACGTAATTTCACGGGTGGACCAACAAACAATTTGCAGTGCATTTCCACAGTCTAGAGGCGCCTAGCCTTTAGGCCTGTCAAATGAGCCTGTTCGCGTTCGAAGTCTTCACGGCTATTGAGCGTAATCATTTTATCTATCCAACGAGCCTAGCCGTCAGCCTTCGAGATTTGGCAAACGCTCGTACGTGCGAGGTCTTTAGTGTAATACTGCAAAGTGAGGATATTCGGAAAATGGCTAAGTCTGGAGCGGTAATTTTAAATAAAATACGCACTGGAGTGTTTGAGGCCTTAGAAGCAGTTTTCTGGCTTCGTCACCTCCAAAGACTTCTCTTGTGGGACCTTCTGGCTGTCCGTTAAAACAGATAGTGCCTGAATCGGGTCATCCCAGCTCCAGATATCAGAGGACAAAGTAGGGTACTTGGATAAAAGTTCGTCTTTCGTCAAAATGACACCACGTAACTAAGAGCCGTGCTTTTACTTTTGAGGCCCTTAATACACTTTTCAGATGCCGTGCGTATATCCGTTGGATGCAGAATGCTTCTAGTCATGCAGTGAACTTGGTTTCCTGTCAGCAGGGTTCACCATTCACCGTCAGCAGTTGTTTGAAGTGTCAGATGGCAGTTTAGAAAATGGTTACAAGTCCGAACCTCAGAAGCAATTTAATCAGGGGCGCCTAATTTTTCAAGGGGTTAAACGATGGATTTTGCAGTAGTGTCTCCTAGCAGACATTTCTTCCTTGTTCAGTAGGCTTTCCGATGAATTCTCCAGATCAATCTCAGCATCACCCAGTCATCCGGAAATCAGTGTCGAAGTTGGCCAGTCGTAACAGTGTTGTCAGCTATAAAATAGGGATTTAATAAAAAGTGAAGTATCTTGACCAAATGGACGCCTATAAGCTCAAGAGATGACTTTTCGGAATCGGTGAAGCCCAACGATGAATCTAAAAGCTTCATCCGGGTTGTCAACTGAAGTTAAAAATATTGAATATTTATTTTGTAATTTTAGCATTTAAAATGGCGATTTTCTATTTTTGGCGCCTTTGCTAGTTGCATGATAATAAATATTTGATTATTTATTCAAATTTGAACTTCTAGTCAGTGGCAGTGGAACTGAAAGGCAACCAATCAAAGGTCTTCTATTTTTGTCATGGTTTTGAATTCTTGCAGTTACCAATTGGTACGAATTTCTTCTTATTTAAGTATGGCGCCATCTTCATTATTATTCACAGAGCTTTCAAAGGAAATTCGATTTCATTAAGAGCAAATTCAATCTTAAGTGAAATTCGTGTTTTTCAAAGCAAATTCATATCTTCAAAGGGAAATCGAAGTTTATCAATTATCAAAGCAACTTCAAAGCAATTCGTATTTCTTCAAGAAGAGAAGGAGCGCACCTTTAAGAAGTTCGCAATTCATAAATTCAAAGCAATTCGCAAGTTCTTCAATTGCAAATTCCTTAATATTCAAAGGCGAATTTAATATTCAAAGGTGAATTTCATATTCAAAGGCGAATCCTCAAATTCAATATAAATTCGTGTTTTCTTCAAAGGAAATTCGAATTTCTTCATAAAGGCGCAAATTTCAAGAGGGGAAATTCGTGATTTTTTAAAACAAGGCGAATTCTTCCATTTCAAAAGCAAAATTTACATCAATTTCCAGAAGCAATTTTACCTAACATATCTTTTTGCAGATCAAAATTCACAATTATCAGCAATTTGAAGAAATCTTGGGCGATTTTCACAGAAAGAGATCATAAAAACGTCTTTTTCATCCTTCAATCTCATATTTCTCCCAAAATACATTGTGCATGTTCCTGAAATTGGCGAATTCTACAAGTCTCAGTATCTGGATCATTCTCATATAATTTCCTCAAGTTGAAATTGTGCGTTTGATTTTTCATGAATTTTTAACTTTAGAACGTTCGTTCTTGAGTTACTAATTTTCTCAAGTGAAAAAACTTTGTACAATCGAGTAAAAGTTGAATTTTCGCAAATCTGACATTCTGGGTTTTCCTAGAATCCTTTTCTGGACAAAACCCATATCTCGGATTTTTCGTTGAAAATAATTCTTCGAAAGGCTATTTTTAACTCTCGCAGGCTATTTCTAGCTTTCCAGAAATCTTGTCAGAATATAGTCAAGTTCACAGTCAATAGGCTAATTTTTTAGAATGCAGTTCACTCAGCTCGAATACAAGACCAAAACCGTCCTTACTCATGATTTCTGCAGGTTGGTTGAGACAGATCTTCACAAAGTATTACCAGAAGCAGTGCTAGACCCAGTCAAGATCAGAAGTTCAATCATTCAGAATATTGAGCAGTCTGGCTTATTAGAGGCCGCTTCCATACCTATCTCCGTTCACTGTATTGAATTCGTGATGGCTTGCATTAAGCATTACAATTCTACTACTCGTGAGATAGTGTCAGTTGACCGACGGGTCATTTGCAGCCTCAAACCTTTGGACATCGAAAGGAGTTTTGGCATTCCTCAACACCAGAACAGCCTAGTTGTTTCTATGGAGCAGTGTGTGCAGGCATTTGATGCTGATATGGACAAGTGTCAGAAGAAGATGGCAAAAAGATGGTTAAAACAAGCAAAGAACAGATTGCCAAACAATGTGGGTCGCGATGAATACAAGGATGAGTATGCGATTCTAATCACACTCCTGAATCGTGTCTCAGGTCAAGAACATGCAAATGTTTTCCACCCTTGGATGTATTACATTATTGGTCGCATCATTTCTGGGCAGGAACATTATGACTGGGCATCCTTCATTAGTGACATTCTCCACAGGCAGATCACCGGTTTCTTAGTTGCCCATGAGTTTCACATGTGTTCATATCTCGTGTACTTGATCGCTTATCAGGGTCAGTTCCGAGGACTTAAACACCGTGGGCATCCTCAGTGTTCAGAAGGTTTATCAGTATTATGATTAGCTTGAGTTCACCAGAGCTGAACGTCATTTCAAGCGTGTTCACGAAGCTTTCTTGACTTATACAGTGAGGAACTTGGACCGGGAATTGCATGTTCGTATCTCGGGCAGCTTGTTAGGGCATGGCGATGGATGGGCAAGATTGGTTTATTCAGCTTCCCAACATACACCTACATCCGAAGCCACTTCCGCCTACGGTGAAATCCAGCTATGCTTTCCACGCTATCCTTCTGATAAGACAATCTTTTCAGAATTCCTGAGACATATGCATGATGTTCATCGCCTTCTACGCCACAGGCACAAACCATCTCTCAACTTTCCTTTTTAGTTTGGAATGTATTGGTGCAAGTCGGCAATTGATGCTAAAATTACAGGGCAAGAACTTGAGAAATATCATCTTAAGTATCTTGTCGAAGATCGCGCCTATGACCTTTCAGTCATTATACGTACCACTTTTGCCGGAGGCACATCACGCAGCCTTCTATGGAGGATTACTGGGCAAATTGCGCAGATGACTTCGAGGTTCGCAGACGCAGTTATGGCCGCTTCTCTCTCTCACAGATTTCTGTTTTCTTATCAGAGGATGTGGGAGGTTTATCAGATGATGAGGGAGAAGTTCTTCCTCAGTTTTTCAAAGAGCAGGTCGATACACAACCGTTTCCAGCAGTAGATTGGTATGCCAAGGAATACGCAACAGTCAAGGAGAGGTCAAGTAGAGTTATCCAGAACAGTATACTTTTCCTTGATAGCAAGAAGACAAGGAGGGTAAGTGTTCCCAGAGCAGAGCCGCCAGTAGTGGTGAATCCTTTGTTACCTTCCTCGTCAAAACCTAAACAAAAGAAAAGGAGTAATCCTCCTAAGAAAGTACAAGCGTCAAACAATTCAAAGAGCAAGGCGCTTGCCACTGTTACACATACGGAGCCTAACAGACAGCCTATCACAGAGTCAGTTCAAAGGTTAGTTCAGAGCCCGCCAGTACCTGAGGTTCAGCCTCAAGTTCCTATACCAGCCAGAGCTCTTCACCAGTCCCAATTCTCATTGAATTGGATTTAAACTCTCCACCTCGCAGTGGGTCCTCTACACACTCACTCTCATCAATACCTCCTGTCGCTAGTGCAGACCCTTCTAGTAGCATTAGCCGAGACCAATCTTGGATCGAAGCTCAGCTAGGAAGGAAGAGGAGGCAGCCATCTTATGTTCTTAATCATTCTGATTTTGACGACATTTACCAAGATGCCCAGACAAGAGGTCAAGAACATGGTTCACGTAGAGAGAAACACTGATATGGAGATTGTCATTGAAACTGCCGTACCTCCACAAGGTAAGGACTTGGCTGAGTTAGAAACTCAGGATTTTGAAGTTATCACAGTCAACCTTGGTCGCAGCACACACCAGACTCAGGTTGATCTTCTACAAGTTGCTACAGACAGTGCCAAGGATAGAATACTAAAGGACAGAGAGGATAAGGCAGCCCTCAAGGCTGAAATTAGACAGCTTTGTCAGTATATTTCTAGCCTTGTGCATAGACCAGATGCCATTAACACACTCCCACCGATGCTTGACCCTCCAGCAGATCAAAATCAACTCAATCACTTGGTTGCATATGGCAAGCATTTGGATGAGTGGGAGGAGGACTTTGTTGCTAGAGGTCGTGCTATGCTCACAGAGTTATATCAGTTGCGGTAGAATGCGCGAGAGCTCCGTCTTCGTCTTCAGGATGAGGAACGAGATATGGCTATTAACAAACCCCGGGATGAGATTATGATTGCTCACCTGAGTGTGGCGTATGATGCAGTCACAGATGCAGAGGACAGAGAAGCTATCTACTCTTGGAAGACACAATTGGTTTTCAGGGCAAAGATAGAAGACACTTTGGCATCAGAATTGGCTGAGTAGAGAGCACGTCACTAGTGCACTCCGGTTTGTGAGAACTCTGGTATCTCGCTTACCGTGCCAGTACCAGATCGAGGGTGGTGCCTACGTGGAGCTTACCGATGTTCAGTCAGAGCTCCAGGAACTCATTCATATCATTTTTCAGTGGGGAGACAATTGGCTGTAAGATTGCTCAGCTTACAGTCATGTCAGCATTGTTCGATGAGGCAACAAGGAGTAGGGGCGAACTTCAGTCTCAGATCACAGCTGGTGAGGATATGCTGCATCGACATAGTATTCTTCGTCAGAGTCTCATAGCTCCAGATAGTGATACAGTTAACAATCTCGTTGAGGGATTGATTGCTCGAGATCACACATAGTAAACTTCAGTTCCCACCTCTCAGGATAGACATTACACACACGAGTTGAACTTGGTGTTACCCTTTCAAGTTAACTTCGATGTTGTCATCACATGCATATCTATTACGAGATCAGCTTTTACACACTTGGAGTTTTATTTTAGGGTTTTACGTTAACCGATGGTAGTCTTCTAGTTAACTCGCTTTCAATAAGGACGTGCATGCTCGCACAATTGTCCATTTTTAGATTAGATTTTTCGGTTAACTGATGGTAGCTTTCCAGTTAACTGTATAGTTTATTTCATTAGGGTTTGGCAGCAAATCTTGCATGCATTGCAAGAACTGTAGATGACTCAATGTGATTTTAGGGTTCCCTACACCTTGATGTATATAAATAAGAGCTTTTGCTCATTTGTAAATAACTTTTTGCTTGAGAGAGAAATATATGCTGCGCCTACCTTGCCCTCAATATTGCTCTTTTGGTATTTGTTCATGTGTCTTCGCTATTACGATTAATTGTTATGCCACATAGGGTTTCAAGAGATTGTAATGGTGGATTCTTTCCATAGTTTAGATAAATCTGTTTTGAACATCTTTACCATTGTAATCAATTGTTATGCCACATAGGGTTTCAAGAGATTGTGATGATAAATCTGTTTTGTGAATCTTTACCATTGTGATCAATCGTTATGCCACATAGGGTTTCGAGAAATTATGGTGATAAGTCTGTTTTGTGAATCTTTATTATTACAATCAAGGGTTATGCCACACAGGGTTTCGTGAGATTGTGATAATAAATCTGTTTTGTGAAGTCTTTACTATTTTGATCAAGTGTTATGCCACATAGGGTTTCATAAGATTGTCATGGTAAATTCTTAAATCTGTTTTGTGCCCAATAAACTTATTCAGGTTGAGATAATAGTCGCGCCACCTTGCCTTCAAGTAGAGAATCTGAATTCGTTTATCATCAAATAGTCAACCCTTGCTCTGTTTCCTCATGCTCTGTTTTCTTGAGGAGATTGGATAGATTAAGTTTAGTTGTAGTTAGTGGATCTGCAAAACCAGAAAATACTCAGCTGCAACGTATAAGTTCTTTCAAGAAAGCCTTGTGCCTCTACAGCTGAAACAAAAAGACAGGACATAGTTTAGCTTATTTCCCTTTGCAAGTATTTTTGTCAAAGCACAACGAGGGAGCTTCCCCTCCTAATTTGAAGAGCACTCATTGCGTAGTGTACATAGGCTGTTCATAACAACTTTTACTCCAGAGGTGTTAGTTGTTACGCCAACACTCTTATAACTAAGTCTGAGAATATTTCAGCTTCTAGAAGAATGCTTATTTTAGCAGACTCATTAATTTTCCCTCCATTACACTGCAGAAGTTTGAATTTTCCCTCCTCTGGCAATTTAAAACAATCATCATTTTGAAAATTTCAAAAATTTCACCCCATCAAAATTCATCTTTCAGGTGCCATAGAAAAATTTATCACAGACTTAGGCGTGTTTTATTTTATTCCTCTTAAAAAAATATATTTTATCTCCCTTAGAAAAATTTTATCAATCTTAAATCCAGCATCCATCTTGAAATCATACTGCAAGGTGTAATATTTTTAAAATTTAATCCCCTTAAAAAAATATCCAAGACATCCAAATTCTTAAAAAAATTCCCCCTTAGAAAAAATATTTCACAACTTCATTATTCATGGGTACATGTGAAGGGGGTCACTTAATTTTTTTATTTTTTTTTACCCTTGAATATTTTTTGGCTAATGTTTATCTTCTCTCTGATGGGCACATCTTGAAGGGGCTCATTTATTTTTTTTAACTTACAAAAATTTTCAACTAGGCACTTGAGTTGGGCGTATATGAGGGGTTGAAGTTATGTTTTTGATGACTTAGCCAAATTTTTCAAACACCTCCTTCATTCCTTGACTTGGGTGCATTTACCACCTTGAAGTTTGATCTTGACATGCCTTAGGCGTTTTCTTCACCTTATACCCTTGGGCGCATTTAGGGTGGGGTCCTTCCAGTTTTCACACTTAGAAAGTTTTCAAGTTCTCCTCACAAGATGGGCGCATTTGATGGGGGGGAGCTTCAAGTTTTGAACACTTAGAAACTTTTCTTGCCTTCATTCCTTGCTTGGGCGCATTCTGGGGTGAGAGGTTCCATTCTCCATGACTTAGAAACTTTTTTGTGCCTCCTTGAAGCTTGGGCACATTTGACCTCCTAAGCTTTAATTTCCAATGCCTTAGACAATTTATTGTCTCCACCAACTAGCTTGGGCGCATTTAGGGTGGGGTCCTTACAGTTTCCTCAGACTTAGAAATTTTTCTTCCTCACTGCATTCTTCATGGGCGCATTTGGAGGGGTGTGCTCACATTTTCTTTTGCCTTAGGAAATTTCAAGCCAACCTATGGTCATGGGTGCATATTGAGGGGGGGCTCCTTCCAGTTTATGACTTAGAAAAATTTTCATTTCTCCTTTTCAACTTGAGGGCGCATTTAGGGGGTCCTACTTACATTTCAAGACTTAGACAATTTCTTCATGTTCCCCCTCTTCATGATGGGCGCATTTGGACCCTTATGGTCTGATTTTCACGCCTTAGAAACTTTTTATGCTAACTCATCTAGATTGGGTGCATTTGAGGGGTTCATCTTCCATGTTGTATGCCTTAGACAAATTTCTAGCCAACAATCTCCACAATGGGCGCATATTGGAGGGTGCACTTCCAATTTTTAACACTTAGAAAATTTCTTAGGCCTCCTTACAAACTTGGGCACATTTAGGGGGGTCCTACTTACATTTCACCATCACGTAGACGTTTTTCATCATCCAACTCCATGGTGGGCGCATTCTAGGGGGTGTCAAGCTAGTTTTCAACGCCTTAGACAAACTTCATGCCACCTTCACAAGCTGGGCACATCTTGATGGGTCTCCTGCCATTTTGCAACTTAGACAATTTTTTCAAGCTTCCTCTTCTCAACCTAGGCACATCTGGGAGGTGATGCTTCCATTTTTCTTGCATGCTAAAGAATTTTCATCTGGAGTGTTAAGGAGACTTCTGGAGGTGGCTCTCAAATACTTAGCCAATTTTTCATTTTGCTCGCCCTCATTTTCTATTTTTAGTAACCCCTCAACTCTCGAACCTCTACAACTCCTATTGACTTGAAATTCGCTCCATGTGTTCCTCTTGACCTAACTGCCCTGTTCTGGAGGTGACTTACTATAAATAGTAAGTACTTGGATTGCGCTCAAATTTTACCAGTAGACTGCTTGAAGGATGTTGATCATGATGGGATACATCAGTTTTTCATTTTTTTCGAGTTTTACCCCTTATTTTAGGCATCGAAGCTAGAAACCCTAATTTGACTTGCATGTGCCTCAAATGACCTCTGTTTGACTCCATTTCTGCTCTAGACTGCTCTGTTTGTGATACTGAAGCTCTGGGGGCTACTAGAGTGAACCTGCTAAAAATACTAAGTGCCTGAAAAAGTGATCAACCAACTGCCAGATGTGTTTGCATGTCATCCTGCCCGGGAGATCTCAAAAAATCCAAAAAAACCCAGAAAATTGGTCTGCATGCGAGCACCTGCTAAAAATAGCAAATCATCAACCTGACTTGCATGTCACATCATTGCGAAGCGCTCGAAAAACCCATAAAGAATATCCTAACATGCATTGAAAAATCATACATGCAAACCCTAAAAATTGCTCCCGAAGCCGAAACTACTAAAAATAGCAAGTTGTCATAATCTACTCAAATTTTGCGTGTAAGCACTTTGAAGTGTCCTGAATCTAATGCAACAATCAAAACCCTAGCAGAAAGGTCTCAAATAGAGAACTTACTAAAAATAGCAAGTCATCCGATTTCACTCAAAATTTGCAGGCAGACAGCTCAAAGTGTTCCAAGCGTGGTGTAGTAGTCAGAATTTCAAAAGTCTCAAGGAAAAGGTCCCAAATTGAGAACTTACTAAAAATAGTAAGTTATCAGAATTCAGTGAAAACTTAATGGGAACCTGTCAGAAGCTTTTTGATTGTAGTGCCAAGCTTAGATTTCAATTTGCCAACCCAATTTGACCTCAAACCAGCATGAAGAATGAAAACCCTAATTTCACAAACTTAGCCAATCTTTCAACCTCGGCCCAAAAGATGGGTACATCCTCTAAAAGACAGACGGAACAGAGAGAGACAACAGAAAAACCAACCAAAACTAAAGCCAAAAGACTCGAATGGAGCAAAAATTAGGGGGTCCCCACTTTGGATGGGGTGATGTCTGAAAAGGTCACAACAAGTACTTTATTGGGTCACTTTATTTTAATGAGCAGGAAATTAAGCAAGGAAATATATAAAGGGAAAAAGAGCTCATTTCATTCATTTTGGATTTTATTTTTTCATATCAACTTTGGAGAGCCTTTGGAGGTTTCCGTGTTGAGGGTTTTTGTAATGTCCCCTTGCTAACTAGTGACTCGAGGAACAGGGTTAGCCTATTACTACGGTTCTCATAGGCTAACAGGATGATTAGGGAATCTGTCGGAGGGAGTTCAGGACTTGTTCCTTGTTACTTACTATTTTTAGTAAGTGACATGTGGGGGTCAGTGTTGGCACACTTGTAGTTGATCTTGGTCATGGGCCACTCTCGAGGTTTCATTTCGATATTCGGGCCAGGAGTTATGGAATTATTAAGTCACGTTATTTAATAATATTCTATTATTAAATGATTTAGCAATTTAAAGTTATAAAATGAAAGTGACTTTATTAAAAGAATATCTTAAGTCACTTTATAAGTATTTAAGTGAAATAAGTCACTTTATGAAGTATTTAAGTGAAAATGAGTTACTTTATAAAGTATTTAAGTGAAATAAGTCACTTTATAAAGTATTTAAGTGAAAAGGGAATACTTTGGATAAATGAAATTATATTAAATTGAAAGAGCTTATGAAAGTGGTGTAGACTTCAAGGAGAAGATATTTATTTGTTTCATTTGTCAAAGCATGGAAACCCTAATTTGGGCATACTTCTCCATAAGGCAAGGGTTTGATCTCATTATTCAAGATTGAGAATATTATATCATTTTAGGAGCTGCTGCTGCAAGTTGTCTTTCCAGGCTGATTGAGGTTGGATACCCTCTCTTAGAACAGGTTCGGCAGGCATGCAAGATCGTCCAAGGTTCCTTCATGATTGGTCTCATTCAGGGATCAACAATTGAGCATAAATATTGAGTATTGCTTTGAAGAATAAATCAGGTATTTGTGATTAGCATTGCAGATCTGGAACAAGGATTTGTAAATTTTATTAGTTGCAGATTACTAGTAATAAACCAGCACATTGGAGTTGAAGATTAAATCCTTCCAAGCTCGTGGATCAAGATTTCAGGGCCGTACTTCTTCTAATCAGATGCAAATGGCTTAGGCATACCCTTGACTGTTGTTCTCCTAAGAATCCAAAGCAGCAAATGTCACATCTGATCTGCATGTGTTTCAGCTGTATACAGGCCATACTGTCCTTGGAGGGCATGTTGGCTGGGAGATAGGGCGCTTGGTCTTTTGGCCCAATTTCTCTTTCATTGGTGGTGCCCAGCTATTCCCCATAGATTTTCATCATCTTTGGCATGAACTTTCAGCATATCAGTGCTAGGCGTTTGGAATTGCATGCCATTAAGGCTGTTGTAATAAAAATCAGACTTATCAAATTCATGATCAGCAAATGGGTATGTCTTATTTGTGTTTACAATCAATAAAAATCAACTAGGTTTCATTCATTTTAAACATTCATTTCCTATATTTGTGTATTTCAATTATTTTCATTTCCAGCATCAAAACTCTCTGTAAATTAAATAACTCTTGTATTTAATTCTACTAAGTTGCATTGGAAAAGACACTTGAAGAGTTTGAAAAGAGTCTTTTGGAGGGGAAGAAGGAGAGTTAAATGGTATATATAAGCAAGGAAAAAGAACAAAGGAGGATTTCTTTTGATATTGTTGGCGTTTAAATTCGCACCTCTGGAATGCGTATTTGAAACGGACAGCTATGCACAGATAAACTGCTCTTCAAATTAGGAGGGGAAGCTCCCTCTTGTTGATGGTGTTGAAAGAAAGTAAACTAAAAATTAAGTTGCCTATCTTTTTGATCAGCTTAGAGCACAAGGTTTATTAAACACAAACGCCACAACTGAGATTTTCTGTTTTAAGAACTTCAACTACGACTAACTTAAACTAAAGACGTTTCTAACTTCTCAAGTAATACGCAGAGCAAGAGAAACTAGAAATGGACAAGGTTGATTCTCTAGCAAAATGCTTCAATAAACTCTTTCTCAACAAACATCTACACACTTCAATGTAAGCTGAAATCAAGATCATAAAAGCAGAACACAAATAATGGAAATCTGAGATGTTATATCAAGGCAAAGGAGGCTCATGATTTTATTACTTAAACTTCTAGAACAAAACTTACTTCTAACTGTTGGGTGAAAATTATGTAATCAGCTTTTCGATAGATTACACAACTAGGATTTCAGCCACAGCTATGTGAGATGTAAATCTCTCCTCTCAGAAAGGGGAGGCGCCCTTCTTACTACTGACAGAAGCGATAGTAAAACAAACAAGTAATTACAAAATGTACACAATACTTACGAAGTGGTAGGGGGTGTGTTACATTCATCCTTCTCTCTTTTTTCAGAGAAGATGTTTACAATGCTTCACTGTTGGAAGTTCTCAATTCACAATAACTCTAAACTAACAACGAGCAGTAATGCCAATACCTCTATCTTGTCAAAGCAAAGCGTAGAGGTACCATAAGTGATTAACAATAAACTAGTAAAAATAAAAGGGAAAGCTCACGAAGGCACAAAGTCGTTCTGTAGCTTTATCAATGGTGGATTTGTGATAGGTGTGTCATTTGTCACGTTAGAAGCACAAAGTCTTCTTAGACGCAGCAATTCCTCGAACAGCATGAACAATTACAAGCGCAAAGTCTTGTAGATTATCCAACCAAAGTATCCAAAGAGCATGAAAAATTACAAGCACAAAGTCTTGTAGATCATTCAACTAAAGTATCCAAAGAGCATGAACAATTACAAGCACAAAGTCTTGTAGATCATTCAACCAAAGATAAACAAAACACAAATGAAAATCTAAATAAAGGATGTAACACAAAGTTTACATGAATTACTTAGAGTCCTTTAGATTCCATAAGCTAATCACCACCAAATGAGATCAATTCACAAGATTATCGAATCCAACACGAAGTCTGGTTTGCAATCTTCTTCTTTATTCATCAAATTTCATTCACAAAGCATGAACACAAAGTTTCACAATTCTGCTTCAAAAAGGGCAGCACTTCGTTGCAAAATACTAAAGGATAAATTTACAATAGAAATCCCTCACATTATATAGAAAGAGGGATGAGAAAAATTAGGAATCTAATTGAGAAAATCAAGGAAAGTTAGGTGGGCGATTCAAGGAGATCTCACCTAACTTTGACCAAAGTCAAAGTGTAATTTGTTTTCAAAAGATTACATCTCGAACTTGGTGCAATTACAATTTACAAAAAGACATATAAAATGTCAGGAAATATTTACAAGATGCATAATGGGAAGCATCAAAATGTTCAACATCGAAGATCAAGAATCTTCATGGTTCCTTGCTTAGGGCGCGGAGTCTTCATACTTCCTCTTGGTCTCCTGTATGAACACATCATTTGGGCCGACTGTGTAATCTACAAGGGTGTGAGCTCTTGTGATTGACCTTCTGGCAAATGAATGGATTTTCTTGCACCCACAAAGATGCGTCTTGAGATTATCAAGTGTCAGCCATATATTGCAAATGATATGTATTGAGGCTTTGGGAAAAACTGTCATCCTCAACTTGTTGCATAACGGCTTGTTTGAAGATCTGGGATAGTTCACTGGATTAGAAGATGTCACCTTTAGGATCACTTTATGAAATCTGGAGAGAAACTGCAAGGATGGTGAATCAATAGATGTTAGCAGAAAAAGTAGCATTGGGAAGCGTGAAGTGAGAAACGATGTTGAGCAAGCGTGAAACGAGCAACTAGGCACGGTAAATGATGCAGGAGCAAAGAAACGGGGTCCGGAATGGAAATAGAGCAAGTTTGAAGAGACTAAGATAAAAACTGCCAAAAGTGTAAAAGTGTTAAAATTCAGCACCATTGCACAAAAAAAATGACTAAGTCTGGAAAAAGTGCAAAGGTGCTAAAAATAATGCCATAGTCAAAAATTGGCTCAATCTGGAAGAAAAGGGCAAAGGTGCTAAAATTCAGCACCATTGCACAAAAAATGACTAAGTCTGGAAAAAGTGCAAAGGTGCTAAAATTCAGCACCATTGCACAAAAAATGACTAAGTCTGGAAAAAGTGCAAAGGTGCTAAAAATAATGCCATAGTCAAAAATTGGCTAAGTCTGGCAACAATGTGTAAGAGCACACTTTTTTAGCGCTTCTACATATTTTTGGAAAATCACTTTTTATGCAGGGTCACTGATTTTTGGCACCCCTGCAATTTCAACACTTAGCCAAAAATTTGGATGAGTTAGACAACAATGTGTAAGAGCGCACTTTTTTAGCACTTCTACATATTTTTGGAAAATCACTTTTTATGCAGGATCGCTGATTTTTGGCGCCACTGCACTTTCAACACTTAGCCAAAAATTTGGATGAGTTAGACAACAATGTGTAAGAGCGCACTTTTTTAGCGCTTCTACATATTTTTGGAAAATCACTTTTTACGCAGGGTCGTTGATTTTTGGCGCCTCTGCACTTTCAACACTTAGCCAAAAATTTGGATGAGTTAGAACGCACTTTTTTGGCACAACTGCATCTTTCACAATTTAACCAAGTATGATCAATGAGACTTCGCGAAGGAACTCATTTCAAAGGTCTTCGCGAGGCAAACATAGGGGGATGCTCAAACTGACTGTTTGAGGCTTTGGAATGCACTTCGAGGTGGATTGAAAATCACCTCGTTTTGCGTGCTTGAACTTCACGAACCTAGGAAACAAACAAGTTTTGTAGGGGTGTTATCCGTGGAATGAGCGCTGCTAGATTCTATGATAACACTAACATGCCTGGAACAAGAAATTGCAGCTAAAGAGGCTTGCAATCTTGTTCTTACACAATAGGAACACCAATTACAATAACTCCTTGTTGGCTAAAAGAGACTCAACAATTTGCTATCATAAAACAATTGAACAACACTTGAATAACAAATAGAAGGCACAATAGGCTCAGCGTTTTGTTATCACTAGCATGGTTCTAACACAAAGTGAACTAACATCGAATAACAGCTTGTTGGCTAAAAGAGACTCAGCAATTTGCTATCACAATAACCATTAAAGAAAACTAATGAGCAAAGGCTCTTATTTATAGGCAAGCAGAGGAGTAGGGAACCCTAAAATCTCCTTGCTTTTACAATCTAGGGCTTGCTCAGCAAGCAAGCTTTATTTCTAAATCTAGAAAGGAGATAACATCCAACACCTAAGAAAGCGGGAAAAACAGGAAACGCCAACTTGTTGTACCCAAATCAAATTTTTTTTGCTTCATTAAGGCATTTTGCATTTTAAAGTCTAAACCTTGCTAAAATGTTGTAAAATACCGTTTTGGGCAATGTCAAGTATGGAGTTTTTGTCAATAATTTGTCAATCAAAGTCAGTCATATTGGTCAAACCTGAAGCAGAGACTCAAAATGAAGATTTTCACGATGGAGGAGCATCTCACGACGGCATTTCATATTGCAGACGACATTTCATATTGCAGACGGTCATTTCAATGACCGAAACAGAGTTTTTAAAGATCAAATCATGGAGATTTCAGAGGAAAAAGCCCAAAAGTGCAAGTATAGCTCAGGGGCGCCCAGTTTGTTGGAGGTCAAGATTCTGGTTAAAGTGCTCAAGCATCCAGTCAATCTCTTCAGAATCAGTCTGGCTATCCGTCGAGCTATTCAGCGAGGCATTCCGAGACTCACAGCTCCGGTTATCAGCGACAGAGGATAAAAACCATAAATTTTAGGAGATCAGAAATTTGTCATTTTCAGGCAAAAGCGCGCCTCTAGCCTGAGGGCGCCCATTTCAAGGCAGGGGTAAAACCCGTCAGTTTCGATGCCGAAGACAGTCAATTCGTTCACAGCTAGTCTGCTTATCCGACGAGATATCAAGCGCAGTCATCCGACTCTCAGAGTTCAGGCGGCAGTCGTCCAAAGATCAGCTTAAAATGGAGTTTTCATGTTTTTGAGCTTCTCTGTATATGCCCAGTGCCAGTACAAGCCAGGGGCGCTGGCTTAAAGGACCCTCCAGATGCCAGAATTTGCAGACAAAGTCTTCACGACATCAGTAGTATTCTTGCCCAGCTCCACGATGCATCATTCAGCCTGTCGATCCGACGTTCCTGGTGGTCGTGGCAGAGATTCTACCAAGCACGTAATTTTACGGGCGGACCGACAAATGATTTTCAGTGTATTTCTGCAGTCTTAAGGCGCCTAGCCTTTAGGCTGGTCAGATGAGCCCGTTCGCGTTCGAAGTCTTCACGAGTATTGAGCGTAATCAATTTATCTTTCCAACGAGCATAGCCGTCAGCCTTCAGCATTTGGCAGTCGCTCGTGCGTGCGAGGTCTTTGGTGTAATATTACAAGGTGAAGATGTCCGAAAACGTCCAGAAAATGGCTAAGTCTGGGAGCGGTAAACATAAATAAAATACGCACTGGAGTTTTTGAGGTCTTAGAAGCAGTTTTCTTACCTCGTTACCTCCAGTGACTTCTCTTGAGGGCCCTCCTGGCTGTCCGTTAAAACAGATAACGCTTGAATCGGGTCATCCCAGCTCCAGATATCAGCTGTCAAAGTAGGGTATTTTGACGACATTTGATTTTCGTTGAAATGTCCAAAGTGCAACCTTGAGTCAAGGGCGCTTTTCTTTTTGAGGCCCTTAACACAGCTTTCAGTTGTCGTGTGAGCAGCCATCGGATGCGGAATATCTCCAGTCATGCCGTGAGCTTCGTCTCGTATCAGCAGGGTTCACCATTCACCGTCAGCAGCCGTTTGAAGCGTCAGATGGCAATTTAGGAAAATGGCTAAGTCTGGAACCCATAAAGCGATTTAATCAGGTGCGCCTAATTTTTCAAGGGGTTAAATGATGGATTTTGCAGTTATGTCTCCCAGCAGACATTTCTTCCTTGTTCAGTAGGCTTTCCGTTGATTATCTCAGATCAGTCTCAGCATCACCCGGTCATCCGGAAACCAGTGTCGAAGTTGGCCAGTCGCGACAGTGTCAACTACAAAGTAGGGATTTAATCAAAAACGAAGTATCTTGAGCAAATGGACGCCTATATGCTCAAGTGATGACTTTTCGAAGTCGTTGAAGCACGACGATGAATCTCAGAGCTTCATCAGTGTTGTTAACTGAAGTTCAGAATATGTCTATTTATGGATGGCATTTTCTATTTTTGGCATCATTGCATGATAATAAAGATTTTATTATTATTTTCAAATTTGAACTTCCGGTCAGTGGCAGTCGAACTGAAAGGCAACCAATCAGAGATCTTCTATTCTTGTCAGGGTTTTGAATTCTTGCAGTTGCTCAATTGGTGCGAATTTCTTCTTATTCAAGTATGGCGTCATCATTTGTTATTCACAGAGCTTTCAATAAAATTCGTATTTTTCAAAGAGAAAATTCAATCTCTAAGAGAAATTCGCAATTTTCAAAGCTAATTCATATTTTCAAAAGAAATCGAATTTTGTTAATTTTCAAAGCAAATTTCAAGAGAAGTTCGTATTTCTTCAAGAAGAGAAGGCGCGCATCTTTAAGGATATTCATAGTTTCAAGCAAATTCGCAAATTCTTCAGATAATCAAAGGCGTATTTCAAATTCTCAAAGGTGTATTCATTCAAATAGCAAATTCGCAAATTCCTCCAGAGTTCAAAGGCGAATTATTAAATTCAAGATAAATTTGTATTTTCTCAAGATAATTTCAAAGGAAATTCGAATTTCTTCAACAAAGGCGCAAATTTCAAGAGGAAAAATTCATGGTTTTCAGAACAAAGGCGAATTCTTCCAATTCAAAGGCAAATTCTTCATCAACAATCATTGGCGAAGACATCAAAACATTTTCTTTGCAGGTGCAAGTCAAAATTATCAGCAAACTTCAGACAAGATGGCGATTTTAGCAGAAGCAGAGCACTGAAAACTTCTTTCTTCTGTCTTAAATTCTTCTATTTCTCGTCTTAAATTCTTTCGCATGTTTGAAGAATTGGCAACTTTTGGCAAAACAAATCATCTGGGTTGATTCAGAATAGCTTCCTCGAGAAAACCCATGTGCCAGAATTTTTCAGGAAAATTTACTCTAGAACATCAGTTCTCAAGGCTCTAATTTTCTCAACTGAAAATTCCTTGTATGGTCGAGTAGAAGTTAGATTTTCGCATTTCGGCGTTAAGGTTGTCTTAGAATCTTCTTGGACAAAACCCATATCTCAGATTTTCGCTGAAAATTGCTTCGATAGGCTATTTTTACCCTCAGCAGGCTATTTTTAGCTTTCGAGGAAAAGTTGTCAGAATATAGCCGTGTTCACGTCAACAGGCGAGTTTTTGAGTACACAGAAGACTGAGTTCAAGACCAAATCGGTCTTAATTCATGATTTCGTCGAGAAAAGCTGAGACCGATTTGTATCAAGCTGCAGAAGAGATAGTCGCCATCACTTCAGTTACGGAGCCGCCAAAGTTACCAGTCAGTGAAATGCTGGTTGAGTGTGCAAAGATTGCAAAGATTGCTCAAGTTGCTGACATTCAGATGCTGATGCAGTTGACAGCCTCGTTGAGGGATTGGTTGCTCGAGATCACAACCAGTAGACTTCAGTTTCTCACCTCTCAGGATAGACATTATACACACGAGTTAACTTGGCGTTACCCTTTCAAGTTAACTGGCTGTCTCACATGCATATCTATTCTGAGATTCGCCCTTCACACTTGGAGTTTTATTTAGGGTTTTACGTTAACTGATGTTAGTCTTCCAGTTAACTTGCTTTCAATAAGGGCGTGCATGCTCGCACAATGTCCATTTTTAGATTAGATGTTTCAGTTAAACTGAGGGTAGTTGCCCAGTTAACGTATAGTTTGCTTAATTAGGGTTGGGCACATTGCTTGCATGCATTGCAGGAACTATAGATAACACAAGGTGATTTTAGGGTTCCCTACACCTTGATGTATATAAATAAGAGCTTTTGCTCATTTGTAAATAACTTTTGCTTGAGAGAGAAATATATGCTTGCCTACCTTGCCCTCAATATTGCTCTTTTGGTATTTGTTCATGTGTCTTCGCTATTATGATTAAGTGTTATGCCACATAGGGTTTCATGCAATTGTAATGGTGGATTCTTTATGTCTTGTGAATCTTTTATCATTTCAATCAAGTGTTATGCCACATAGGGCTTCGTGAGATTGTGATGATAAAATCGTTTTGTGAAGTCTTTACTACTTTCAATCAAGTGTTATGCCACATAGGGTTCCATAAGATTGGCGTGGTAAATTCCTCCCATAGATTAGATATCTGTTTGAACATCTTTATCATTGAAATCAATTGTTATACCACCTAGGGTTCCAAAAGATTGAAGTGATAAGGCTGTTTTGTGTTAATTTATCATTGTGATCGATCGTTATACCACTTAGGGTTTCGAGAAGTTGCAGCGGTAAATCTGTTTTGTGAATCTTTATCGATATAGTTGAAGGTTATACCACATAGGGTTTCACGAGATTATAAAGATAAAGGCTGTTTTGTGAAGGCTTTGCTGATTCGATTAAGTGTTATACCACCTAGGGTTTCATAAGATCGTCTTAGTAAATCCTTAAATCTATTGTGCTCAATAAGCTGGTTTAGATTGAGATGATAGTTGTGCCCACCTTGCCTTCAAGTAGAGAGTCTAAACTCGTTTATCGTCCGATAGTCAATCCCTGCTCCATTTCTTCATGCTTTGTTTTCTTGAGGAAACTGGATAGATTTAAAGTAGTTAGCTTAATTGTAGTTACTGATCTGCGAAACCAGAAAATCCTTAGCTGCAACGTTCTTGGTTTTCTTAACCTTGTGCCTCTTCCAGCTGAGAACAAAAAGATAGGACTTAGATTACTTTTCTTTTCATGCATTCCAGCACAACGAGGGAGCTTCCCCTCCTAATTTGAAGAGCACTCATTGCGTAGTGTACATAGCTGTCCGTACAAACCTGCACTCCAGAGGTGTTAGATTTTACACCAACACAACTATTACATTTATCTTCTTTCTCTTCTTCAAAGAATGGATAAGAATCGTTCCAAGAATAGAAAGAAAGCGGAAAGAAAGCTTCTAGACGAAAGCCGCTTTAAATCTCAATCATATCTGCTAAAAAGCAGGAAACTGGGTCCTGGTCAAGTGCATTGATACTATCTAAGGCAATATTTCGATCCTCCGAGATCTCTTCACCTTATATAATCAAACTTAGAGAATCTTTCACTTCTTCAGCTGCTTTATGAGTTTTGTTCTTGAAAAACATCACTGCCCCAAAAGATGACTCACAAATTGATAACTTGGCAGCTCTGCAACTTTATGCTTCTGACTCTTCTCTTGATTTCCAATGGAAGAGTATTGCACAACCCTTTTCCGATACCTTCCCTTTTTGCTCATATCACACCTTTTCACGCTCTTCAGCTGAGATGATGAAGTTTTTTGTCCGTGGTGTTGTTTGAAAAGCACTTCTCAACATTGTCTGGCTGCAAGATACAATACTGACTTGGTTCTAAATCCCCTGGGAGAGTACTGCATGCTGAAAACCTTGAAGATTGACAGTAAACTTGACTATATTCAGACCAGTTTTGAGCAACTTTCTAAATTTAGCCTGCTGGTTTTTCTTCTTCAAACGGACAAACTTTTGGAAATTTTTCTGAGATATGGGTTTTGTTTAGAATTTTGTTACAAGAAGACCCAGATCACCCGTTTTTGAAAATTTTGAGCGTAGAATGAAAAAGCAGCAAACCCTAATTTCTTCAATTTTTCACCAAAAAAGTTGGCACCTAGGTTTTGTTTAGAAGACAATTCAAAATGAACCCAGTTGATCAAATTTGAAAAACACTAAGGGCTGATTGAAAAAGCAGCCAACCCTAGAATTTGAAAAAAAAAGTTGTGATATGGGTTTTCTTCAGAAGACTGTTTTGAGAGGACCCAGTTGATCAAAATTTGTAAACCCTAAGGATTTCACTGACATGCAAATAAAAAGCAGCTGCTGCAACTTGATAAATTTCTTGAAAAATTCTTCAGAAGAATGAGATGATGATAAGACCCACATGGCTGAAAATTTGAAAATCTTGGCCTTCTTGAAAAATTTGATCTTTTGGATGAAAAAGCATGAAAAAGCAAGGCCTTATGCTGCTGGTCTGAAAAATTTGATGAAGAATTAGCAAACTTGAGTTCTTGAATTTTGAAATATTACTTCAAACTTGTTGCTCCAACTTTCTCCTTTGAATGCTACTTGCAAAAATAACGAAAATTACACTGAAGAGAGGTGTTAAATAGACTTAGGGTTTGAAATAGATTTGCTTTCTTTTGCTTTTATCTTCAAGACCCTAAACTTGGCCTATTCAATGAACTTGGACATCCTCTTCCTCTTGCCATCTTTGAAATTTTGAAAATTTTGAAAATTCTACTAAGGCATTGAAAGTTGGGCGCCCTTCTTGGCTGCTAGGGGCACCCATTTTCTCCAGAGTTAGCCACTTTTTTGAGAATTTTCAACTTTTCTTCCATTTTGACCCCTAGTTTGACCTCGATCTCCGACTTCCAGATTGATCCAATGAACGAGCTGGATGATTCATCACGAAGCTTGACTGATTCTGAGAAGATCACCCTTGAGGCACTTCTGGCTAAAAACTTCGTTTTGACTTTCAAATTCATGGGAGCCTATTCCCTCCAGGGGCTCCGAACTTTCATAGTGTTAACCATTTTTGCATGATTTTCAAGTTCTTCATTTCCCTTTGATCTTCTGATGAAATCTTGATTCCAGGAGCTACGTTGATCTAATTGACTGGCTAACAGGCTCACTGGATAGCTTGGCTAAAACCAACAAGATGATCTTAGACGCTTCATTGACGAATTCCATCATCTCAAAGCTCAAAATCTCCAGGGGCGCTCAACTTGACCAGACTTGGCCATTTTTATGATATCTTCGCCACTTTCTCTTCTATAGATGATCCTGCCTGATCTGGTGTTCCGGGGCTCGGATTGATTGATGGCTGGGCTTGTCGCAAAGCTGAGAAGATTTTGGAGGGGCTTCTCTGGGAGTTACTTCGCCAAAAAGTTAGATTTGGGCCTTCAAAAGCTTGGGTGCCCTTCTTGGCTGGGGGCACCCAACTCTACCATACTTAGAATATTTTCTTGCATTTTCACCTTGCTTTTGATTTTCAAAATTTCACTCTCGTCAAACCCTCTGTTCAGGCTTTTGCATCTGACGACTACCATCTCGGATTGACGTGCTGGAGATCTTGTTGGAAAGCTTGATCAAATCTGACGAAGTCACGTTAGAGCTTCACTGGCGGATTCATCTGTTTGGACACTCAAAAACTTGGGCGCCTTTCTCCTTCAGGGGTGCCCATGTGCTCCAAACTTAGAAAAAATTTCATTAGATTTTATCTTCAGATTCAAACCTTCATTATGTACCTTCAACTCTGATCTGGATTTGCCTAAGACTAGCCAGTCGGATGCCCTGACAAAGATATTCGTTGCGAAGCAAACTGAATTCTGGAGAGATTGAGCAGATTTACAAACCCTTACTGCTGAATTAAGCCCTTCAAAAAGCTAGGCGCCCCTAGGCACCAAGGGCACTGAAAATTCCCAGACTTAGAAACTTTTCAAACATTTTCATGATTTTCATTCCATCTTCTGTTTGAAACTTCCCTATTTGACCTCGAATTCCGGGTGACTGGATGATCCGTTGACTGCACTGTTGGATTCGCTACGGAGCTGGAAAGAAACTAAACAACTTTCATTGGAGGTTCAAACCCTAATTTCAACATTTAATGCCCTAAAAAGATGGGCGCCTCTTCTCTCCAGGGGCGCCCATGACAAGCAGTGTTAGAATATTTTTCACAACTTTCACCTTCTTTCCTCGTTCTTCGTGCATGCTCTTCAACTCAATTTTCGTTCAACGTTCGGATGTTGAATCTGACACCTGGCAGCTGACTGTCCTCCATTGATGACCTCAGAGCTCCTGATATGCTTATGAAAAAGCAGAATTGACCCACTAGGGCAAAACTGATCTTTTTGAGATTCTGACTGCACCAACCTAATATGGAAGTATTTTGAGCCAATCAAAATCAGTTTGAACCCTATCGGACCGACTTTCTATTTTTAGAAAGTTTTGCCAGTATCCATTTCGTAAGAAACCCAAAAAAAGTTATTTCTAAAAATAGCAATTTTCCTAAAAGGTAGGGATGAAAAAAAACTAAGATATGGGTTTTGTAGATTAGGTCGCTCTAAGTAGACCCAGATCGTCAGATTTTGAAAATTTTATGTTTTAACCCCTCATGCAAGACATGCACACCCAAATTTTAACCTTTTTGACTAATTTAACAAGACTTTTACTCATTTCTTCAAATTGTCTAAGTGTAACAAAAAATTTAATTTTGGGGTACAACAGATATTAATCCAAATTCTTTCCAAATAGATTGAGCATCCTGTTCATCCTTTGTGCTGGAGATGGGAGGATGGAAAGCCCTTGATTTCCAAATATTGAATTGGTTGACAGAAACCATTGATTCAGACTTGAGGCGATCTCATCCAAAGATTGCATTGGAGTTTCATAGTGACAGGCAAGTTGGAATTCATGGTGAAATCATTCAGAGCTATATCTTATTTGCTGAATCTGCATCGAGATTACCTTTGATATTTCTGATATTTAGAGGGGTGCTTGTTCAAAGCCAATTGTGAATTGAATATGCATTGATTATTGAGGCTGCTTGTATAGAGCCGGTTTGTGCTACATTGTATGATGTGAATGCATAACAATCATAGTTTATTGATGGATTAAAAGGTTTAACATCTAAGTGTGTCATTTATCTAATAGAAACAAACTTTAAGATAATGGTAAATGGACTTCATTACTGATCCATCAAGGTTACTTTTAATCAACTATAACACCAGAAATATGTCAGACATTCAGTGACACTATAAGAAATGTCCGTAGAAATTTAATCTACTAAGCTATAAAGTTTCAGAAAGAGTATGTCTTCATAAATATCATAAATGGGTCATAAAAGCCACATTGTTAAGGTGAACAAGGTCAACTGATTTAGAATGACTTCAATATATTTAGGATTGTTACGGGTATTGTTGATATATTTCCCATACTTCCATTATGTATGTGCACTCTAATTCTCCAATGAAAAAAATGATCCTGGTAAAATAAGTTATCATAACACCAAAAGAGGATAAGAAATCTAATTCAATATATCTCCTCAGTAACAAAAACAATCCATGAAACAATCTAAAAAGGTAACATAGTTCACAAGAGTTCACATCGATTTCTCCAAAATGAAGACTAATAATTTTTTTTCTTTGAAGATACAGTACATACTAAACAAAAAAACTTTCATTCCAGTGTTTCTCTGAGCTTCCAGGAGAGGAGGACATGAGAATGTGAGGACATGGTTTCAGAGATGGCAGGGACATGTATATTTAAATAACTTAAACAAACTAAAAGCTGCTGATATTCTAAAAAATGAATGCAATGTGCTAAACTTCAAATGACAATTCTCCCCCTTAATTCTTTTAGGGTGTTTTAGCAATTCATTCCCTAAAAAGTTACCTTTATCTTATTTTTATGCACCAAATGGAGCAGGCTGTCCAGTACTCAATAAAAGGGACATCCCCTCCAAGTCCCTAGGATGTTTACCGAGACCCCTGAGGATGCATAACTATGGAATGCTCTTTATTTCTCTCTGTAGATAAAATGTCTACCAGGCAAGTTCCAATAGTTCTGATTGCTACACATCTAGAGCCCTCTCAATGGAAAAGCAGAAGCATACCCATAACCGAGCGTGGAAAAATCATCACAAAAAATAAGAATCAATTTTTGCAACTTAATAAGAGCTCCAGTTCAAATAACTTTCTCATTTCGCACAAAAAAGATAAACATTGGATTTCTTATCCAAGACATGCAAAATTAATGATTTCCTCTGGCTTCAATATCTGAAAAGTTCAATCATTTCTTGGACCAGACTGTGTGAAAGTAAATGGGAAAACATAAAGCAATCTCTCAGATGCAGGAAATATGGAAGTAAGGTCAATGACAGTTTGAGTTACTTCCGATAAATCTACAGCTGAGAGGTTGAGTAGTAAATATGCAAGATAATTTATCTATGTTATCCTCAACCAAAAATATGTCAAAACCAATCCCTACTAAATGTATCTTTAGTAGTAAAACAAAAAAATGAATCTGCAAGTCCCCTCTGATAATATAGATAAACTCTTCATGTTTTCTCCAAACAAATGAATATCATCCACCAGCTATATCTAGTATTTTAGAGTAACAAGTATACAGAATTCATAAAACGTCCACCATACAGATAATCAATTCAACAAAATAATACACCTGCACTTCATTATACCATCATCTGCATACATTGGTCCTGCATAGATTGCTTACTAAAATGAATACATATTCCTCAGCCACCATTATGAATTAACACCTTCACTAATGGGCACCCATAGTACCTGGTAAACAGTGTGAGGCTTATCAGGAAATGTTCCCGATAAGAATGACTCCTGGTGAATGCTGAAGTGAGAATTCTTTCTTGTATCCATTAAAACAGCAATGCTGGAAATAAAGTTATCTCTGTCTTCTACAAAATAATGAGTTGGTCGCCAAAATTTCAGCTCAATTATAACTTCATTGGGGATTTCTACTGACACAATAAGACCCATTACATCATTCAAGCTGCAAGCACAAGAAAGAAGAATAAGTATATCTAAATAAAAACGGTTCTGACCAAGACCAATATTGCTTTGAGTTCCATTCTCCTTGTTTGATAAGACACCTTTTGAAACAATCTGTATGAGCTAACATTGCTATGAAAAAAAGAGTATAATTTAATTATCTAATCAACAAATATATGCAACAAGTCAGTTTTTCCATTTGGCCAAGATTTCTTTGAACTCTACACCTAACTCCCTGAGCTGGAATACAATAAGGAAATTGTTAATGATTATCTGAATAGCTGTCATTAGAAAATTAGTTGAGGACGTATTCCATTTAGAACATCTGGCAATGGAATAGAATTTCTCGACACAATTCCTCCTTCATGGCTCTTCTAAGTGGATATAAACATTGGAAGAGTTGGATGAAAAATACTTGAACTACTTCTGCTACACTCATTTTTAATAACTGTTAGAGCCCTAATTAGGCATACACTTCTTCAACTATGCTCAACTCATCCAAGGAAGTTTTCTTGTCTAGTATTTTCACACGTATATGGTAAGGGGTAAATACCCTGCCATTCTAGGCCAACATAACTGGATATGGTACTGGTTTGCATATCACCTGTAAGGCTCAGAAATTTTGCAAAAATAAATAAAGTGATTAAAATATAATCTAAGATTTGTTGGGCATAAATTAAATAAGGGTACAGGAGTTTAGAAATTTAAAATTCAGTTTAACATCAAAATAGAGATATATGACAGATTATTAATTACTAGGAGCAGTAAATTTTCTGTTTCAATAGATTTAACTCCTAAGAATAGAAATGACAGAAAACCAAATCTACAAAAAATAGTGCAAGGATATCAAATGAAAATAGTGCAACAGTTCAAAGTGACAATAATTAAATTCCTTGAATTCTAAAGTCACGGATATGAATAGCACTCGCTCAAACATACGAAGTTGAACAATTGCAAAACCCAAAGAGATGCATGTATTGAATTTTAAATGATCATATAAAACTCAAACAGTAACACCATGACTCAATTATATATTATATAAACACACAACACACCATCAAATTTACAGAGAATTAAAAAAAATTGTTATATAAATCTGCAAGAAAAATAGTATGCCCTTGCTGAGTTCAAAATTCCAAGCAGAACCTTCCAATTTAGAGATGTATCCCCATTGTGAGTGCTTGATTTGGGGTCTCAGATTGGGAAGTTTGCCTAAAACAACGGACAAAATCTGAATTACGGAAGCAATACCCAGGAATAATCCACAGTTAACTGTGCCACAGGCTGGGGTCCACTCCAGGGTTTTTCAGTCTGGATCAAACTTCCAACAAACTACAATTTATCGAATAAACTCTGAATAAAACATAGTTTATCAAGTAAACTGCAGTGTTTCAAAAAAAAACTGTCCTTTTCATTATAAATTCTGTTTTTTTCATTTTCAGTTCAATTTTTCAACTTCAATCCAAAAACAAACTATTTAGATCTTTAAGAGCCAAAGTGAACCGGTGAATAAATGATCAACAAGTTAGGGAATTGTTGTGACCTTTTCACACATCGCCCCATTCAAAATGGGGACCCCTAAATTTTTGCTCCATTCTGGTCTTTTGGCTTTGGTTTTTGTCCCTCTCTTTCTCTTTCTGTTTCTTTTCTGCTATCTGCCTTTCGGAGGTGCTCCCGTCTACGAGCTTAAATGTGAAATTTGGCCAAATCTGATATTAGGGTTTCACATCTTTAGATTGCTTCGGGGTCAAAATTGAGTTGGTTGGTCAACTTTTGAGCATAGTACTGCTATTAGAATGCTTCCAGCAAGTTTCCCCTGAATTTTCACTGAATTCTGCCAACTTTCTATTTTTAGTAAGTGTCAGTTTAGGGTTGATTTTCTCAAGATTTTCACATTTTGGCAACTTCATTACATTCTGAGCACTTCAAGTTCATTTCTGACAAAATTTGAGCAAAAACGAATGACTTGCTATTTTTAGCAGTCCAGCTTCCAGAGCAAATTCTAGGGTTTACATGTTACATTTTCTGATGCATGTCCGGAGATTCTTTGTGGGTTTTTCGAGACCTTCGCAGTGATATGACATGCAAAGCAGGACAACGACTTTGAGCATTCAGCCTTCGGAGGCCGATATTAGGGTTTGCATGCAGATTTTCTCAGTGCATGTCTGGAGATTCTTTGTGGGTTTTTTGAGACCTTCGCAGTGATATGACATGCAAAGCAGGACAACGACTTTGAGCATTCAGCCTTCGGAGGTCGATATTAGGGTTTGCATGCAGATTTTCTCAGCGCATGTCGGCATATTCTTTCTGGGTTTTCCAAGAGCTTCGCAACGATGTAGCATGCAAGTGGAACTGGTCACTTTTCAGAAACTTACTATTTTTAGCAGGTACCACTCTGGCAACTGCCCAACACTTTAGAACCGCGAACTGATCGACATGCAACAGAAACAAGGTCAAACAGAGCTCATTTGAGGAACATGCAGGAAAATTAGGGTTTCGAGCTGAAGAACTAAAAATGAGGAATCAGACGTCAAAATATCCAAAACTGAAGTATCCACCATGATTAGCATCTTCCGAGGAGTTTGTTGGCAAAATTTGAAAGCAATCGGAGCACTTACTATTTTTAGTAAGGCGTTCCTAACACGAGCTATAAATAGAAAGTCAATCTCAGGCGCCAGTGCAGACAGGCAAGTTTACCAACAAGGAGCATGCTGTTCAAATTTTGACTCGAACGGAGCTAAGGAAGTCTCAAAAACAAGCACTTACTATAAATAGTAAGTCACTCCAAAGCAGCTATAAATAGCAGGTCAACATCAAGTCTCAGTATGAACAGGTCAGACATGCGATGAGGACCCCTTGGCACGAATTTCAAGACAAACGGAGTTGCAGAGAATGGAGAATCAGACAATTGCTATTTTTAGCAAGCATGGGCAGAGAAATTAGGGTTTCCTAAAATCAAGGGCGGAACAGGACAGTCGTGCAAAAGCAGCATCTAGCCATGGTCGTTACACTTTAGGCATTTAGTACATGAAATTTGAAGACTTTTTGAGCAATTGCTATTTTTAGCAAGTTGCTAAAAATAGCAGGTACAGATAGGCATCAGGCCCCGACGGCACGATCACACCACAAAGTTCAAAACAAGGCGAAAATCAAGCTTTCTGGAGTCAAAAGTCAAGTCAAAGCACGAAATTCGAGGAACTTTCTAAAAATAGAAACTCAAGGCAAATTAGGGTTAGCAAGAGAAAATCACCCTAAATCTGGCAAAAGGCATGAAATCCACCAGGTTTGATAAAATTTGGAGTCCGACATTGAAATTCACCTTGAGAAGCTGAAGATAGATGGAAAATTGACTAAGTCTGGAAAATTGAAAGCTTGCCTAGGTAAATGCGCCCTTGGAGGTTGGAAAATTGTCTAAGTCAAGAAATTTGAAGGATAAAATTCTATCAAAAATAAAAGCCCAGCTGGTGAAATGCGCCCTTGGAGTTGAAACTTGATGAAATTTCACTAGGGCATTTTAAACTTGAAGCTCATACCTCCATGTGCGCCAAGAAGAAGAAGAAGCATCAAAATTTTCTCTAAGGCACCCAAAGTGGAAGTAGCACCTTCAAAATGCGCCTTGAGAAGACAAGATGAGCCTAAAATATTCTAAGGCATGAAAAGTGAAAGCTTCATGGGTCAAATGCGCCCCACTTTGAAGAACTTCAAATTTGCCTAAGTGTCAAAATTAAAACCTCCATAGGTCATATGCGCCCAGGGTCAAAAAGGAAGCTTGGAGATTGACTAAGGCGTGAAAACTCAAAGCTTCATGGGTCAAATGCGCCCCACTTTGAAGAACTTCAAATTTGCCTAAGTGTCAAAATTAAAACCTCCATAGGTCATATGCGCCCAGGGTCAAAAAGGAAGCTTGGAGATTGACTAAGGCATGAAAACTCAAAGCTTCATGGGTCAAATGCGCCCCTCTTTAATGGGAGAACTTAAAATTTTACTAAGTGTCGAAACTTGATGCTTCCCATGCTATTTGCGCCCCTGAGTTTAGAGTTGACAAAATTGAAAGCTTGACATGCCATTTGCACCTCAAATTAGAAGCAAGTACCCTTGTTTGCGCCTTGAAGAGAAGATGGAGGAGTTTAAAAAAAATTCTAGAAACTTGAAAGAGACTACCTTATATGCGCCCAAGGTGAAATTTCATCAAGTGTTCAAATTGGATGCTCAACATGGGATTTGCGCCTACCAAGGAGATGACTTGAAAGCTTTTGACTAAGTGATGAAATTGGAAGCAGGGTACCTCAAATGCGCCTTCCATGAGCTAAGAATTGAAAATTTTCTAAGTGTCGAAATCTGAAAGCCTGAGTGGTCAAATGCGCCTAGCAACTTGAGATTTGAAAGTATTCTAAGGCGTGAAATTAAAAGCTCCCCCTTGCATTTGTGCCCTTGAGCTTAGAGACTTAAAATTGACTAAGGCATGGAATTGAAAGTTACTCCTGTGATTTGCGCCCCAAACTCAAAGCTCCCCCTATGATTTGCGCCTAAGCTTGAAGACTAGAAATTTCCTAAGTGACAAGAATTTGAAGTCAAGGGGAGGATTTGCGCCCAAAGTCATGAAGGTAGCTAAGACAATGATTGGAAGCCCAAGCATTGAAATGCGCCCTTGAGCTTAGAGTGATAAAATTAAAAGCTTAGTCTATCATTTGTGCCCCCAAACTCAAAGCAACCCCTCTCATATGCGCCCTTGAAGGCACACAAATTAAAAGAAGACATGGTTATTTGCGCCCATCACAACTTGAGAGTTGAAAATATTCTAAGGCGTGGAATTGAAAGCTCAAGCCTCCAAACGCGCCTTTGAAGTTGGAGGAGACTGGAAATATTCTAAGGCACACGAACTGGAAGCTCCATGGGTGAAATGCGCCCCAAAGATGGAAGAAGAAGTTGGAGCTTAAAGTTGTCTAAGTCACGAAAATTGGAAGTAAGAGGCCTCATTTGCGCCCAGCTTTGAGAAGGATGTATTTAAAGCATATTCTAAGTCATTTAAAAATGAAAGCAACCCCTCTTATATGCGCCCTACTTAAAGGGGGAAATGAATAAAGTTTCTAAGGCGTGGAAGTGAAAGAACAACCTATCATTTGCGCTTTACAGAGGGAAAGAGCTAGAAAATTAATTAAGGCGTGGAAATTTGAAAGTGCCTTCTATCAAATACGCCTTGACTCATAAGCTTCAAGTTTAAAAAATTAAAAGTTGGAGATCACAAATGCGCCTAAGTCAAAAGGAAAAAAATAAACTAAGAGGCGTTGGAAATAAAAGCCTAACATATAATATGCGCCTCAAAAAGAAGGAGTAATTTAATATTTGACCAAGGCGTTTAATTTTTTTCAAAAAAATCAAAATGTGGGGGATAAAAATCAAGCAAAGGCGTTAAAAGAGATAAGTATTTCTCTAGGCAATTAATTTCGAAATTTGCCTAAGTTGGAGAAATAAATTAAAATTTAATTTAATTATTTTCCTAAGTTAAATTAAAAATTTCCCTTTAATTTGGACCCATAAAATTTTAAAATTCAGACGATTTTAATCGTGGGGAATTTGTTTTCGGAGTTATTACGGACGGAAAATAAATTATGCCTAGCCATTTTAAAGTGCTGACATTGATTTTTCACAGACGCTGGTGAAATAAATTAAAAATGGCGTTTAAATTAAATTTTAATATTTTAAATGTGCCATTTTAAAACAGTGAAATTATTTTAAACCAATGATTTTTTCGAAATCACTGGAGATAACTGGCAGTCGGGAGTGAAATTTTAAATTCAAATCGAGGAAAGAATCTCCCGGAATAGCAAATTGCTATGACAACTGTAAGACGACTGGAATATTCTCTTTTAAATTTAGAAAATGTCTAAGTCATGATGAAGAGAATTAATGGCATCTGCTAAAATAAGCACCAGCTTTTGGCTATAAAACTTCGAGGATTTTCATTTTCATTTCACAAGATTCGAGGCTGAGATTTGTGCTGGAGAGTTGAATGAGATTGTTGAGAATTATTCTGAGGTTTTCGTTGTGAGGCTGATTTAATTTCTTTGAGAGCTGAAAGTTTAGAGTTGCTGAAGAAGTTGATTTATTTCTCTGAAGTCGAAATTGCTTGGAGTTGCTGGAGATTGATTTTCTGAGTTGTTGAAACTCAAGGTTGCTGAGATTTAAAAATCTTCCAAAGTTGCTGGGTGTTGAGTTCGATTTTTCAAGAAGTTTGAATTTCTCAAGATTTGGAGTTGCTGAAGGTAAGTTTGAAAGTTGTTGAGATTTAAATTTTTTGAAGTTGCTAAATGTCGAGAAAGAATTAAATCAGAAGTAGAAATTGTTGAAAGTTGTTGATTTAAAACTTTCGAAGTTGCTGATTTAAAACTTTCGAAGTGCTGGTTTGAATTATTTCCGAAGTTGTTGAAGCTTGAGGTATTTTCCGAAGTTGACATTGCTGAAGTTGGTTTCTTCCGGAGAGTTTAAAATTCTTTTGGATGCAAATTGTTGAAGTTCGAAGTGTTAATTTTCGAAGTTTAAATCTATCAAGGTTTGAAGTTGGAGTTATATTGCTGAAGCTATTGGTTTAAATTTATTTTTGCAGCCAACTCCATTCGCCAGCCATCTCTCATGATTTTTATTTTAAAAGTTTGAAGTGTAATGTTTGCTTCTCGTTTTGCAGATGGCTGAAGGACGAAAAGCTGATGTTGTTGGAACAAGCAGAGCTGGAGCTAAGGCTGGAAATAATGAAGCTGTCAAAGAAAACGCCTCCAGGCAGGCGATCATCAAGAGTTTGAAGAAATCTTTTATTCCAGAGTATAAGATCGTGTCAAAGTTCGGGAATTTGACGGACACCAACCTCGAGGCCTTCTTGCGAAGGATATATGGGCAAGGTGGCAATCCTCCAACGGAAGTGTCGCACAATATTGTGAAAAGTGGATTATATGCAGCAGTCGGGTTCCAACCAGCAGTTCGATGTCTAGAGCTGATTTTGGAGTGCGCAAACTTCTACAACTTAGACCATCGGACGATTGTTTCTCCGGATGGAATGATATTGGCCAACTTTGCACCTGACGCAATTGGCGAGGCATTTGGGATCCTGGCTACAAATAAGATGTTATACAAATCCAACGAAAAGGTTGATAAGATGTATGCCACATCTTTCGAGAAATGCATGAAGAGAATCAACACCACCTAGATGAGAAAGCCAAAGCCTCCTGCTGCCAGGCTGCCAAAGCAGATAATTTCAAAAGAGCTGAAGCAGGAATACTGTGCTATAATTATGTTGCTCAGTCGAGTCAACGGCAACCCGCAGTCGTATGTGTCGAACCATGGATGTTCTACATCAGTGTGGTGCTCAAAGGAAAGGTGGAAGTGAATTGGGCTCAGATGATCAGCGATAACATCAATGAACAGTTCGTAAATCTGAAGAGAACGAGAACATTCTACATGAGCTCGTATGTTATCTACATGCTAGCTCGGATGACAAAATACAGGGGATTGGCATACCAAGAGCCGATTGGGTGTGGTTTTAATCAGTTCAAGATTCATGAATCTTGTAGACAGTTGCATCTCGTGAGCACGGCTGACTTCAAGAGGGTAAATGATGCTTTCACAATGTACATCACGAGGACCCTTCAGCGGAGATTGCAACAAAGGATATCTGAAGAGGCGCAAATGTTGATAGAGGAGTATGGGTTTTGGTTCGTCCAATTCCCAAAGTTCACCTATTTAAGGCTGCCAGGGTACAATTCATACGTCTATCAACTACCGAGGTACCCCACAAATAGAATGATTATGCTTGAGTTGTCTAGGCAACTGGTGGCCTATGACAAGATTATAAGAAGGAAGAAGAAGGGAGGTTTGCACTTTCCCATTGTCTTGAGAAACTCGCTTGAGGAGTGCCCTTCTTTACAGGCAGCCAAGGAGGCTGAGGATGAGTTGCGGTTCTATCAGTTGACTCTCCATACCAGCCTGCAGGATTTTGATCCTCGAGGGAAGATTGGAACAGTGCAGGGTGAGGAGTACAGGCACAGGGCTCACTTGGAGGATTTTTGGGCGAATGCTAGAGATGAAGCTGAGATTAGAAAAAGAATGTTTTCCAGGTTGCCTCTTAAATTAATCAGGGAGTGCGAAGTGGTCCAAGTCCCGGACCAGGTTGATGAGGATACAAGACTTATCCACCCGGATTATGAATCAGTAAAGAACACGCCAATCCCACCACCAGATTGGTCTGAGCCGGAGATTACGGACTTAGACACTTTGTCTATTCCCATCTTGACTTTTACAAGGACTTGGGTAGAGGAGCATGTTCGTAGATTGAGGAGAAGATCAATTGCCCTCTCATACAACCTCATGGGTGATAGAAGGCCACCGGTGTTGGCGAAGAAGAAGAAACAAATTGCACAGCCTACGGAGCCACAACAGCAGGAAGAACCTATTCAACCAGAACCTCAGGAATCGGGAGATACATCATCCACTCAGTTGTTGGCCCATTCCTCCAGCGTGCACGAAGTCTCACTGTTTGCGGATCAAAGGGTTCGAAGGAATGAAGAGCCAGAGGTTGGAGAAGTTAACCAGCCAATGCCGAGAGAGTTAGACAGTCAGAGTGCTAATGCTCCTGAAGGTGCCAATCAACCAGATGAAGGGGAAGAGACAGAAACGGATAGCCACTTTGATCACGCGCTTGAAGAGGGAGACGTTGGAGCTCATGAGGAGAGTAATCAACATATGGAGATGGATGAGCTTCAACAAAATACTGCTTGAGAGGAGGTTCGTGAAGTGGAGGCAACTAAAGAGCAGCCCCTTATTGTTTACGACACTCAGCGTAATTGGCTCTCACATGCAATAAGAAGAGATCAGGACAATGATGCTGACCTGGCAATTGAAATGGAAGAGCTTCTAAATAGAACAAGTAGGTCACCAAAAAGGAAGAGGGCAAGGAAGTATTTGAAAATGGAGACTAATGAGGCCGGTTCGCGCACCCTCCATATTGTCGTTCCAAGGGAGGATCATGACTTAAGTGACGCAATGCCAGAGAATTACACCGTCACCACAATTGAATTGGGACGCCCTTCTGGAGTGCAAGTGGTTGAAGAAGCTGAAAATTCCTTTCAAGCATTGAAGGACAGGTTGGTACGAAAAGAAGGGAAGTATAAAAGATTGAAGGAGCATAAGGCATTGGTCGGATATGTGCAACATCTAGCACGTCCAGGTGCTCAAGAGAACCCAGCAGTGGAGCTTCCACCTGAGCTACCACGAGAACCAATCAGTGGGCTTGAGGAAATGAAGAGAGCTATAAGAGAGGGAGACAAGTGGATAAGTGGCGTTCGCACTGAGGCAGAGAAATTCATGGCCAATCTTGTCTCATCTTTTCAGAGTGCATCTGGTATCCTTTCGTGCTTGGATGGTGTCGAGCAAGCTTGGGGAGACACCCATATTTTTCAGGACAAAACCATTCCTCGCCTTGCTATTTTGATGCATGTGCCCATGCAAACTTTGGTGAATGAAGGAGTGATTCAGGCTGGGGACAGGTATGATTTTCTTGGGTGGCATTCAGCTGCATTCACTGGAAAGGGCTTCTTCGACATGGCAGCTGCGGAGTCTTCCAAAATCAAGAAGGCGAGAAATATTCACGAGAGCATCCTCAATACATTGGATGCATTGTTCGCCAAGAGGCTAGCTCCTGAGGAGGTAGAGATAGACGGATTGAAGGCAAGGTTGCAACCTTTCTTCTTCGAGATGAAGATGTTCTCCCAACTTGACTTTGAGAACATCTCCACGTTCCCAGCAATTATTCAAAGCAAACAGGAGTCTATTGAGGCTTGGGGAAAGTCTTGTGATCGACATGAACAGATGGTAGCTATCCTTGAATATCAGCTTAATCTTACTCCAGCAATTTTTGAGGAGGAAGTTGATGAGGTACTAGCCCGGTTCGTAGCTTATGCGGTCAAAGAGAAGAGCAAGGGAATCCGAGTCATGGACAAGAATCTTCTAGAAGGATAGTGGGCATTAATTGCCCATAGTGGTCAAGGAGGAATCTGCTATTTTTGGGTTCATTAATGACACCACTCCTCCACCTTCTGGCGGTTTTTAGGGCAAATCTTGTCTAGGGCTGAGGTGGCTCGATCTGAGCCCTCCATTGTAATTCAATCTGGACCATCCGTTGAAATTGGCCAGTTATATAAAGGGGGAGTCCCCCTCATTTGTAATCTCATTAGAAGTAGTTAGCAATTAGTGAGATATTGGAGCAGAATAGAGAGTAGACATTTTTGGAGTTAGAGTAGTTTTCATTGCATTATTTGAAGAAAAAGGGGAATTCTCCCTTTGAGAATTTTTGTAAGAGATTGTCACGAAAGCTAATCATAATAAAAGCATTTCATTGATGGTGAACTCAACTTTTGTTGTGAGAAGTTTGTGAGGTTTCTTCTTCCTTTGACTTCAAGTAGGACTTAATTTTCATGTTAATAGTTAGTTATGGATGTTTACGTTTGATGTAAGTGAGCTTCTTTAGTCCATACCACTAACAATCTTACTGATGGTAAGCTTGTCTTGTGTGGTCAACTGGAATACTTTATACTTAACTTCGATCAAGATTCATGTGTAGCTATGCATCGTTGTGATGGTACTTGCATCGTTGAATCGTGATTTGAACATCTTTTTCTCCTTTGAAGATTGCACTAACTTTGTCGAAGCTGTCCAACAGGAGGCTAGACAACGCTTGGTTGAAGTTCACTAAAATTAAGCTTAACATCCCTTGCATTTAGGTTAGAATTTAGATCTTCTAAACCTTGCATCTATTTTAATTCCGCACACTTTTGGTTAGCTTTAGGAAACTCGCACTTCAAGGCTAAATCATTCGCATGAAAATCCCTTTCAAAGCATATATTTGTTGTTTACTGCAAGTATCCTGAACAATTGTGTAAGTCCCCTCGTAAGAAAACAGCAATTCACATCAAACCAACTGAGGGTGTTCCAAGTATTTCGGAACCTTGGAGTTGAACGTGTGATCTATCTCGCAATCTTAGCACACGGAATACTTTGATCAAGAGAGAACGGAGTAGCCTTCGGACCACTTTGTTCTGCTGATTGGTGCGGTCATAAAAATCACATCAACAGGAATGCCTCCTATATTCCTGGTTTTCAACTTCTCCACATTTCTTTTAGGCTATTCCAATGATTTTTAGGATGTTGCACAAAAGAGGGAAGGCCCATAAAGTCTTTTCTGTCCAAATTAAACCCTAACCCTAACATGGGAAAGTTAAACTTGGACAAAAATACCTTTACAGGCTTTGCGTCTTCCACACAACATCCTGGCAATCAGTGAAAAAGCCTAAAAGGAATGCAGAAAAAAGAAAAAACAAGCAATGTAAGAGGCATGCCTTAATTTGTTGATCACCTATCCACCTTTGCTGTCAAAGATTCAAAAAGCTTGTTTCTAGAGTAAGAAGTTGAAAAAGTGAACTGGAAAACAACATTAGGGTTCATGTTAGGGACAATAAACTGTAACAAAATATCATAAACACAGACATAAAAAACCCTAACATAGAACTTATGAATTTTTTTATTTTTATTTCTTTCTAATCCTAACCCTAAACTATTTTTACTTGATGGTTAGGGTTAGTGAATTTTCTATTTTTAACACCTAACCTTAATCCTAAAACTTTTCTTTTGGGTTTTAGGGTTAAGGGTTAGTTTTTACTTTTTTTCTCTAAATGCAAATCTAAAGGCTGCTATGCTAAACTATTCCCAACCCCTAAACTAATTTTTTAGTTCAGTATTAGGGCTTTTTAATTTTTTCAGTAATCCTAAAGTCTGCTATGCTAAAAGTGACCCTAACCCTAAGTTATTTTTTTACTTGAGTGTTAAGGCTATAGAGCTTTTCAATTTTTTATTTTTTGGCTAAACCTAAAGGTTGTTATATATCTATTTATGGCTTCATCTTCGTCTGATAATGCCATGGGAGAAAGATATTGCATGGTCCTATTACAAACCCATGCCTAATTCACATCCACTAAAATGCAATTTTTGTGGGAATGAAAGCAATGGAATCACTATCCATTTCAAAGGACATTTAACAAAGTAGTCAAGGATTGATGTGAAGGCTTGTACAAGTGGTCTTGATGATGTCTCCCACCAAACCTTATCATGTCTTGAGGCCTTTTGTAATGTCCACTTCCGAGGAGTAATCTATAGTGACCAATTAGCCTATCTTATTCCCTTAAGGCTAAAGTCAAGGAACAGAGAATATTTTCATTTAATTATTTAATATTATCCGACCAAGCATATTTATGGGCAATATTATTTAATTGATTTAATTATTTATGGGTAATATTGCTTAATTAATTTAATAAGTCTCATAAAGTGACTTTATTGGAATATTTAATGAAATTTAATAAGTCTCATAAAGTGACTTTATTGGAATATTTAATGAAATTTAATAAAGTCACTTTATTTCTCGGGTTTTAAATAAAATATTAAAAGTGTGAGAATTTGAAAAGTTATTCTAGTAACTTCAGGGATTAATTCAAAAGTACTTTTGGAAGCTCATTTCTACATTTTTTGTTTTTTTTGATGAAATTGGAGAATTGTGGATAAGATAACACAAACACTTAAAACCTAAGGGACGCTGGTTTCAATAGTGCAAGATTGCAAGATTCTACTCTAGCTGGTTGTTGAAGAGGTCATTTAGATTTTCTTGCATTGGATCAAGAGGTGGAGTTTTCGAAATTGGTGAAGTCTTATGCCAAGATGAATTTTGAGTGCGTGTGACAATCTAAGGAGTTACAAAGCCAAATAAAATAAATATTACAGATTGGTTGTCTAGCACCAGCCATACTGTTGCAAAACTGTGGGACTCAAATAAAAAAATGCCCATACCATATTTCTGAAGAAAAATGGTCGGACTAATATCTGAGGTTGTGGGAGCCTCAAATCATATTAGAACCTTACTAAAGACCAGTCATTCCTTCCAAATCTTACCCGCAACCTTCGTCTTGGTTGCCTTACATTCTAAGGCTGACTAGGAGGGTGATGTGGTGTGTATTGCAGTCAAAGTTGGTCAAGACAAATATCAAACCATCTCTTTATGCCTAGTGCCTAATATTAGTGGTCGTACTCCTCTTTCATTAGCCAACATACAGCCAAAGGAGTTATCGCAGCATTATGAGGGTGTCCGTAGAAGTTGAGGAGGGTGCTAGAGCTAGATTATCATTGTCCAAGCTTTCCAGGTCAGAAATATAACTTCAAAAAATTATAAATATTTTTGTATATCTGGCTATGAAACTCTGAATTTAATTGTTTTGCAACATCACATAAAATAGCAAATACTTTCTCATTTTATGAAATAATTTCCTGTAATCAATGTGGTATCATCATCCTTATCCATTCTATGTAGTTCAAGACATGTTACTCAATGGTTTACTGTGCAAATTTCTCATCTCAAGCAAAATATGAGCTAAAACAGCAATCCTGCTAATCGTTTGATGAAATGTCTGTGCACATGAAGTTATGAAATTGAAAAAAAATTATATGAAAATTTAGTTTGGGATATTTCAATGGTGTCAGAGCTGAAAATCTTGCCAATCGATGGGTTTTTGAGCAAGTTTTCTTTGGCAGAAATTTCTAATCAGTTTTAAGATTTTCAGTCACATGCATGTACATTAATGAATCCAGAAGATAGGGAATAGATTACTTACAAGAGGCCAAGAGAAAAAGGTATTATTAATTCTGATCCGGAAGAAGAAAATATGGGGCATAGACATGACAGGCAGAATAACAAGACCCTAGTATTTTGGCTATTCTAAATGATTTAGCTAGGGGACAGCAACAATTGGTTCAAACATTAACCCAAATGATGCAAAGCATGAATGCAAATAACAGAAATAACCAAGGTGAACATGAGAACAATGGTAACAATGGGCACAATAGCAACCAAGGTGAAGGTAGTAACATAATGTACCTATAAACACTTCCAAGGCAGCAAGTAGGGTCACTCCTAGGCCTCTAATACCTGAGTTTTTGGATGATCAACCTCGAGAACAAGCAAGATAGCAAGAAGGTGGTGAAGGTTGAGGTGATTATTTGCGAGAATACCAATCCTTGGGTGATGAGTTCCATGAATCTATGTGCTTGGCAGAATTCTGTGGTATTAAATACAGAAAAAAACCTTGAGGAGAAAAAAGCCAAGGAAATAGCAGAGATTTACAGTGCAAGGTGGGTAAGTTAGCCATTTCCAACTATAATGGTTCGGGTAAATGTACAGCATGAGCATGTGTTTATAAGTTAGATACATAATTTCAACTAAACCCCATGACTGAAAGGGAAGCAATCAAATATGCAACCCTTCATCTAGACGGAGAGGCTCATGAGTGGTGGTACAATGGGCTAGTGACTTTGGGACATGATAGCATAACTTCCTATACAGATTTCACACAAAGGTTGATAGACAAGTTTGACAAAAAGTATCCAAAATTGCATTTCAAGGAGCTGGCACAGCTCAAATAGGTTGCCTTGGTCGATGCATATATTTTGGAGTTTCAAAAGTTGTCTGCTATGGTTATAGATGTGTTAGAACATAGGTTGATAGTTTTGTTTATAGAGGGATTAGCAGAGCCCCTTTGTGTTTGGATCAAAGCATTTGATCCTGACACTTTACAGGATGCTATCAAGAGGGCTAGGAACATGGAAAGTTCAGCCCCTAAAAACAAATTTCAGCCTAAACCCTTCCAATCTAAAAAAGACAATAAGAAACCTTTTCAAAAAGATGGGCCTAAAAAGCACTACATGGATGATGAGGTTCAAAATGAATTGCGCAAACAAAAATTATGTTTCAACTACAAAGAACCTTGGGAACCTAGCCATAAGTGTTTGGGAAAAGGTAAGGTGCACTACATTGAGGTAGTCTATGATGGCGAGGAAGAAGAGAAGTTGGAAGGAGTTGAGGGAAGTGAACAAAGTGATTTAGATAGTGAGCATGGGCAAGAGAATGAGCATCCACCTAAAGGAGTTAAAGGTGGGACTATAGCTACTCTTTCAGGTACCCCTACATTTAACTCTTTCCAAGTTCATGGAGTCTTGTAGGAACAGTGTATGACAATTTTAGTAGATAGTGGGACAACCCACAACTTCATAGATTCAACATTGGTGGCAAAGAGAGGTATACAAACACAAGATTTTGAGGGGTTTAATGTCATAGTGGCAGATGGTTTTAACATGGCTTGTACGCAATGGGTACTACAACTGAATATTACATTAGGGAATTATATTGTCAATGATGATTTCTATGTTGTTGATTTGAGAGATACTAATGCTATATTGGGTTTACAGTGGCTTCACTCTTTAGGGAAGTATTATCAGAACTTTCAAACTATGGAGTTGAAATTCAGATTGGATGGTAAGAAGGTTGTTTTGAGAGGTATGTATAATGCGGGTCACAGGATCATGCCAACGAAAAGGATGGAAAGTATTTTTAGGCATGGCGATGTGGCATGGGCAACACAATGTTTGATTTCATCTAAGACCCCTACTGATGATAGTACTCTGTATCATGTAGACATTCAACTAGTATTGGATAAACATAGTCTGATATTTGGTGAGATTCCGCAAGGGAGACCTCTGGATGAGGGTTTGAGCATGTCATCAAGTTGGAGGAGGGCTCCAAGCCCATCATCACTACTCCTTACAGGCACCCTAAGAAGTTTGAGGAGATAGAAAAAGCCATTAAGGAGTTACTTGATAATATGGGGCACATTAGACAAAATTCGAGTCCCTTTGCTTCTTCGGTTTTGCTAGAGCAAGTTGATCAAACTTCACAATATGAATATATGAAAATGACCAAAGATGGCTAATTTCCTTTTTGCACTTCCTTCTATATCCTACTATGAACAATTGAGAACTTTTATTTTTAAGTGTCATAAACTGACCCTTTTAATTTTTATTTCATTTTGGGTCCCTCAAAAGTCACTTTGTCCAAAAAATAATAATGCTAGACAACTTAAATTTAATTAATAAAAATATTCCCTCACCAAGCCCTACATTAGCCTACAGGAATGAAATAGGCTAAGGGGTCCTCCCAAAACACCTAGTTTGAAGAAGGGGACATTACAATGACAATTGAAATACTTAAGACAACCACTAAAAACAGCCATTTTAATCCTTCTAATGATCCATGTTAGCTTTCTTCTTTGGGGTATCTTCATTCTCAATTTTAAGGCTTGATGAAGATTATGTAGAGCTCAAGGGGGACTCAAGACTTGTCTCTCCACCTTTATAGTCTAACAGACAGTTGCATAACAACCTCCTGAATCCCCGCCACCTCCTTATTTGTACTTAGCAATCTCGTTGTTGGCAAAACTAAACCACTCCTATACATTTATAAGTGGCACTTCAAAAAAATAATAAGGGGTTCATCTGTTTACATGAAAAATAGTATACAAAGTTTACTGTATCCTATTTATGTAGAGAGTTGACGCTAATATAAGAATCTCAAAAAACTCAAATCCAGGTGAAGGGTATATCATAAGAGTCATTTTGTGTTTCTTGTTTTCTAGATCTCTAATCTGAAAGCTAAGTATGTGATTTTGACTGGCCTAAGGAAAAAAAATCAAACAGTAATATACTCTTCAAGCAATGATTGTTCTTTTGAATCTTTCATGTCTTACTCTTCTTTGATTCAAAACGCTGCAGTCCATAAAAATTAGTAAAAAAAAATTCAAGTATAAAGGCAAGAATGCACATGAACATACAAGTAAAACATGTGCATAAGTGTTTCAAACGGATAATTAAAGTATTCATTTCCATGTTTATATGGATCTCACAGCTTTTTTTTTGTCTACACAGACTTTTTTGTCCACACTTACAGAAGAGGATAACCATCTAAAGGAGAAAATTACCTATGAACTGCAATAACATCATCATTTGACCTCTCAATAAAATGATCACTTGTCAGAGATAAGATTCTTTTGCGCAGTTGCTTCTTAGCATCCAGGCTTTTCAAAACTTCAAATTCATATAAGACTGGGGACTCCCTCTATGTAGCAAACCAAACAAATATGTTAACAGTTTCAAAGTATATGAAATGATTTTGAGATCCATACTGACCATGTTTGAAGAGCTTGATGCTTACCCACTTTCTTAGATAGGCGGAAATGTTTTCAATCATTGTATTTGTTGCTATCTTCCCAATCTCCAAGTCTTTATTCAAATATGTCTGCAGGTTGACATTGGATGTATGAATATGACAATTATGAAACTTCTTATGAGTTGAAGTGTACATAAAAATTAACAGGCAAAGCTATTCAATGCAGGAGGATTATTTTTAAGTGTAAAACATTCTGTAATGAAATACATGAACTGTAAAGACAAGCTTTGAACCTGACTCTCCATAAGCACACAAATGGCATACTGTAATTTGTGAACCATAATCAGTTTCTGCAGAATTCATGTCCCTCTCTAGAACTGTTTTCATTAGTATTCAACAACTTTCATGCAACCATCAAGGAGTCAAAGTCTAATGGTGTCTGGATTTTAGAAATATATCCCGTCTTAATTAATTACTAAATACCTCTCTCCTTATGTACTTCCAAATTTAGTTACTCACTGTTTTTATATATCGTAGTGCACTCCCAAGCCAACAAATCCCAGTGTATCCTTTTCAAGATTTCCATCTAACTTATGTTGGAATAACTGAAATTTCATGGGAAAACTCCATGAAGAAGTGAGTGCATCTAAATGCATACTGTATCGTAAGCACGTGTAAAACATATGTTTTGCTTGTCACAAATAAATTGCTGCAAAACAATCCTGTATAGAAAACAGATTCATAAGAAAACATGTAGATGCATCAGCACACCAATCACATGTTTTCTTTCCCTGCTTATCACAAATAAATTAAAAAAACAACAAGATCTATTTAAATATTTTTGTCTAACTTTAGTAATTCTTTTTTTAACTTAATTGATTAATTATGCCTTCTTTAGTTTTAATAGCTTTTTTATTTTGATTTTCAAATAGGTTGTTGACACCCATTTTGCCTCCAACACAATTGTCTTGAGATGACTTGTAAAGATACAAGAGGGACTTTCTAACATGATCATCAACCAAAATTGAGTCATATGCTCACAATTTAGCTCTAAAAAAGGAAACATATATTAAGCGGATGATCTTAGATGACATGATGGATGATTGTGTTGAATATCTTCTCAATCATGGAGCCCATTTTGACAATTATCCATTATATTAACATAGATTGGCCTTGTTTGGGAGAAAGATATTATGGCGCCAACTCAATGATATAGCAAATGAAGTCCATCATAAATGAGAAAAAGCAAGATCTTGAAGAAACTTTAATCAAAGAGTTGTGCAAAATTATTGAACATAAATGGAACACAATTAAGACCTTGTTACCTTCTTGCCTTCACTTTGAGTCCCAAATATTATAGTGTTAAGATCCTTTATGTTCTGGGAAGGGTTCCCCCATATAGAGATTTCGGAGTCCACAAAGAGTTCAAAGCAGCTTTTCATAGACTCTTCCAAGCTACTAATATGTGGGATGCAATTAGGATTGAGTTCATGGATTTTGTACATTCGAATGCTTTAGCATTGACGCCCTATGACCAGTTTAAGGTTGATGCTCATAGTTGGTGTTACTTCCATGGCCAATCACTCACACACCTACAACCTCTTGCAATCAAGGTTTCATTTATAAATTTAGTTTTAGAGCTCTAACATCTCAATAAAGAGTAATATGATGATACATTCACAATTCTTGATTTTGAATATGGCCATTAAGCTATTTTCCTATTTTGATCAGATAATACAGAACTGTGTGATATGTAACATGTAATGACTCGTTTAATATTTAGAACAGAATTTTCATTTTAATGTTCATTATAAACATATAAAATTGGTAGTTAATTTTGTCTGCATATTTACAGTTGTTATATCAAAATACCCAAGCTGAACTAAACTTGGGATCCAAAAGCCTACAAACAAATCCATGCACATGTACCCATAAGTTAGTAACATGCATTGGAATTTGCAAGAGTAAAAACTTCAAGTAATAGCTTTACAACTCTTATAATGGCTCTGCTACACTTTAAATTCTTTTAACTTCAAAATACACAAAATACAGATTGTTCAGCATGCAAGTTAGCAAAGAGGCCAGTTTCCAGGCTTTTGTAATGTCCCTTACCTAGCCTTGCTCTTGAATTCGCTTGTTTGCCCTAGAATTCGATTGTTGATTAGATTTAAGGTTTCTTCTTTCCAAAAGGAATGTGTTTCTCTAATGAAATAATCCTAGATTGAAATCTGCATTCACCTATTTAATAACATTTCCACATACACATATATCTGTTAGCAATAATATCTAGATATCCAAAATATATTCTTAATCATAAAGCAATAATGAAGACATAAGAGGAGTGCCATAGGTGGGTCTGCCCTAAAGCCCTCATGTAAAGCTCAAGAGGTTGTCAATCACAATCCTTCTTGCCTAGGGGCTTAGTACCTGCATACTCCACTCATGGCAACACCTCGGAAGACACTCGTCTTATCAAGGGAGAGGAACCATAGAGTCCAAGTGGCCTAAGGCCTACCACCTCCTCTTGCCCAATCCTGTATCTCAGGCCTAAGGGGCAGAGACCCAGGTGGGACCCCCATCTTTCTATAACCCAATCCTTAGTCAAGGGCCTAAGGGGCTGCAAGGCCCAATCCCTTGTCTAGGGCCTAAGGGGCTGAAAGTGGGGTTTTTAGGCAATCCACTTCACCCATGATTCGCCCTTCCTGATAGGTTTACAAGCACAGAGCAGACAATCTTTACACAATCAGATATATTTGGATTCATCCAAGATTTATTTCATGCCTATAATCAAAATATATTTTCATTTATCAATGGTTCTTTAAGTTCATCATTTCTTAGAATAATTCTCATTATGATAAGATTAAAGAAAGCATTATATCAATAATTAGATCAGCAATATCTATTTCTTATATTCTATGTTCCACCGGCGTCGGGGACGGGGGGACGCCGGGACGGGGGGACAAGTTTCCGGGACGGGGGGACAAAGGGGCCTCAATTTCGGGACGGCGGGGGGACGGCGGCGGGGGGGCGGGAGGGGGGACAGGGTGTATATACTATATACTATACATATGGTACTTAAAATGCTAGTTATGAAAAGATGTATAAGACTATTAAGAAGTAAAATAGCAAAATTGAAATACTAAATTAGTACTTGAACATTGAACATTGAATATTGAAGCTTTCAATATCAAATTACTAATTAGAAATTAGAATAGTAATACTCAATACTAGAATGTAACAATTGTTGAATTGGCAAATGGAGTATTTCTATTATATTATATCAAAAATATTTGATTATAAAGATGATTACAATGAGTAGCATGATTATATGATATCAAAACAAGTACAAAATCAAAATGTCAAAATGACAAAACGTAGTGGAGGCAGAGGCCTCTAATCATCCCTCGGGAGGTCGGCAAACTCCTCATCACTGGAACCACTGGACTCCTCAAGGTCAAGATCTGCCAAAGGAACACCAACCAGCCCTATATCTGAAGCATCCTCATCCTCATCAATCTGTGATGGCTCCTCTGGCTCTATCGTTGTGCATTGGCCACCTGGGTATCCTTCTCTATCAATTGACCCAATACTCTATCCCTCTCTGCCAACTTCTCCTCAAGAGCTGCCACTCTCGTTTGCTCAGCTGCCAACTGCTCTTATAACTGTACTATGATGGTTGATTGTATTGCAATTTGGCAATTCCAATAAATTTGATGGGGGTCTGGGGGCAACGCCCCCAGCGGGGTCGAGGGGCAGCGCCCCGCCGCAAGACCAATTTAACACTTTTGAAACCACTCGAAACTACATCGCACCTCATTTTCATGATTTTTCCACAGGTTCTGAATAGTGCTAACGAAGCCGAAAAATACATATTTTGCATTGTTTCTCTTAGACTTTACTTTCTCCTGGTGATGCTTGGTACGACAATGGATGGGTCCCACATGCCCTTAGGGTTCAAATAGAACTAATAAAATATTAAAAAATGTTTTAAATTTTTTTTTTGTTTGCTTTTTGGCTGTCTGTCGCGGGAGACGCCTTATTATTAAATAGACTATTAAAAAAATCTTTAAAAATTAAGTTTTAATGTTGCTTTTAGCTGTCCGCCGCGAGAGACGCCTGGGCGTCCCCGAGACGCTCAAGGGACGCCCAGGCGTCTCCCTTGGCGTCTCGGGGACGCCCAGGCGTCTCCGGCGGCGAGCCAAGGAACGGTGGCGCCGCCGGAAACGTGGGAACGCCGTCCCTACGTCTCCGGGACGTCCCCGTTCCCGGGACGCTAGGGCCCAGAGGGGGGGACGCGTCCCCGGGGTACACTGCTTATATTCAAAATATGCTAAATATTATTGCTAAGTGAGGACATCACCTATTTGGCTATGTCTTCCCATGACTCTTTATTCCTTAGTCGCCTTCCTTCAATCTTACATTTGATTGATCATAAATATTAATCTATTCATTTTTTATATTAAGATCGTAATTACTTATAAGGCTAAATAATTGCTACACGCATCATTATTGCAATATATATATATATATATATATCATTATTTCTATATGAATATGTATATATATATTCTATTTAAATTTGTATACATCATTATTCCTAATAAGTATTTATATATCATTATTGTAAATAATATATATATTCTATATATATATAAAATAATGTTAAACTTGCTGCTCAATGTATTCTGATCAGATTTCTGACTAAATAGTACATTGGTTCCCTCAACAATCTTTCTTATTTTTCCTTCATTCGATATTCCTATTTCCCCCTCCATTGGTTGCTAACATTCTTCCTTTAATATCCCCCACTAGACCAAATGGCACGTCTCTTTCTTCAAGGGCATGTCTCTTTATATTAATCGCATGTCTTGTTATCCATATTAATTGCTAGTTTCTCCCTATTAATCGATGCACATTCAACTATGATAAAGTAGGTATAACCATTGTTTTCATACTTGTTGTGTCAAGGAGAGTTGACCGATGCTTTAGAATGCATTGCTTCCCTCTCCTACTTGCTGCTAATGATTAGTAAGTTGCTGCCTTTGTGAGAATTATTGATGCCTTGTTTTTATTGCTGCTGTGTATATTTTATACCAATATTTTATATTATATGTTATTTATTAGAATATATTTATTATTATTATTATTTTTATATACATTTTAATATTTATAGTATTATATTATGATGATTATTGTTATAATAATATTTAAATTGCTAGTATTTATTTGGTTAATATTTATAATATTATATTATGATTATAATTATAGTAATATTAAGTTGTTAATATTTGTATATACATAATTTGTCACTTATTTTATTTATTTACATCTCTACACTTAGTTGTTTTAATGTTCTATTTCGGGGACTGTTGACGTGGTTTTTGTGACCGCACCAAACAGCAGAACAAAATAGTCTGAAGGCTACTCCATTCTCTCTTGATCAAAGTATTCTGTGCGCTAAGATTGCGAGAAAGTTCGCACGTTCAACTCCAAGGTTCCGAATACTTAGAATACCCTCAGTTGGTTGATGTGTATTGCTGTGTTCTTACGAGGGGACTTACACAATTGTTCAGACTTCTTGCAGTTAGCAGTTGGTATATGATTTGAAGGGACTTCTTGCGTGTATGATTTGGCAATGTGGTTCGTTTTCCTAAAACTAATTAGATATATGCGGAAAGTAAAGGAGTATAGGGCCTAAGAAACTTGTACTCTATTCTAAATGCAAGATATGTGGGATTCAGTTTTGGCAGACTTCAACCAAATTTCACCTAGCCTCACGTCGGACAGCTTCAGCGAAATCAGTGCAATCTTCAAAGGGATAGCAAAAGATGTTCAAGTTATAATTTAACATACATACACCATCAAAACGACGCATATAAGTATATAAACCACAACCGAAGTTAAATTCAAGATAATGTCCAGTTGACCACGCAAGGCGAACTTATCATCAACAAGCCGCTAGTGGTATGGAGTGAAAGAAGCTACCTCAACAAAAATACCACACATCAAAGTAAACTACTTGCATGAAAATTACGCTACTTGGATACGAAAGGAAGAAGAGACCTTGCTAGCTATTCATGACAAGACGAATTCCACCATCAATGAAAAGATCTATTATCATGAAAAGTGTTACACAACAATCTCCACAAAAGTTTTCAAAGGGAAAACTTTCTTTCTTCTCCAATATGCAAAATGTCTACAATATACTACTCTCTAGCCTCTAAGCTCTAACTCTAATGTCCAATCTCACACAATGTCTACCGTCTAATGATCTAATGAATTACAAATGAGGGGGACTCCCCCTTTATATAGCTAGCCAAGTCCCAAAAGACGGCTAGGGTTACAATTAATAGAGTGGCTAGAATTGTGCCACCTCAGCCCTAACCCTAAAAACTGCCAGAATAGGGAGTGGTAAATTAAATGAATCAAAGATTCCCACTCACTCCCATAAATAGTAAATGTAATAAATGCCCACATTCAGTCTTCTAGAAGATCCTCGTCCAGCAATGCGTTCCCGTTCTCCTTCTCCCTAGCTGCAAACTCAACAAATCTGCCAAGTACAGCCTCAACTTCCTGAACTGAAATGGGTGGAACACAATCTAGCTGAAACTCTAACACTATGACTGAATGCTCATGCCTTGCACAAGACTTTCTCCAAGCAGCTAAGGAATCCTACGTGTTCTGGATCAAGGTGGAGAAAGTGGAGGTATTCTCAAAGTCATCCTGTGTAAAGGTCCTCACCTCCAAGAAGAATGGTACCAGCCTACCCCTCAAATTATCAACATTCACCTCCTCTGGATTCAACCGGCTAGCAAATATGGCCTCGAAAGTATTCTGAACTCCATCAATGATATTGGCCATGGCCTTATGTATCCGGGCTGAATTTGCCTGTGCAGCGTCGAAGAAACCACGCCCCGTGATCGCTGAAGAATACCACCTAGACAAATCATACCTGTCATTCTCCTGAATGACGCCTCCATCAATCAGCAATCGCAATGGCACATGCCTCAATACCTCAAGACGCTGGATAACTTTGCTCTAGTAGATAGAAGCATCGCCCCAAGCATGATCCACCGCATCCATCCGTGTCAAAATACTAGAGGCCTGCTGAAAAGCAAATGCAAGGTCCTCCATAAACTTCTCCGTCTCGGCACGAACTCCTGTGACCCATTTGTCCGCTTCCTGCGCCATCTTCCCCAACTCCATCAATCCGCTGATTGATTCTCTAGGTATATCCGCTGGAGGCTCTATCACTGGAATATCCTGCCCTCGAGAACGAGACAACTGTTGTACATATCCAATTAAGGCCTTGTGTTCTCTTTTCAACTTCTTATATTTTCCTTCTTTCTTGAATAACCTATCTTTGAGGGCAAGGTAGGAATTATCACACTCCTCTACAATCTGCGCACCAGTGGGGCGTCCTAAGTCCAGAGTCGTGACCACATAATTCTCAGGTACTGCTTCATTTCAGTCACACTCAACTCGTGGCACAGCTACATGAAGGGTACGGGAACCATCCTCTTCAGTGGAGATCTTCGAAAACTTTCTTGCTTTCTTCTTCTGTGGAGGTGCACTGATCCTGTTCAAGAACTCTTCCATCTCAACTGCTGGATCAATCTCCTCACTGGGGCTTCTTCTCATTCTGTCCTTAAGCCAATCGAGCACATCATACTGTATATCAAAGGGCTGCTGCTCCTGTGCCTCGACTTAACCTCGGGCTTCAACTCTACATCATTCTCATGTAGGTTCATCATCCATGGCCGAGTGTCAATTGACACTATATCATCATCGCTCATGGCTTCTAATTCCCGCTTTGAAATTGAGGTCAGAATAGTCCTCATCCCCAGCCTGATCAACCTTTAACAAAGTGATACTCGGGCCAACTCAATTTCTCTCCGTGGAGGTCAACATTATCCTCAGACTACTTGCACTGATTCAGCAGCATTCTCCATCAGCAAATAAAGAGATCAGATACTTCTGGAGGAACGTGGTTCCAATGGTGATGCAACTCAGACTGGAGGCTCGGGCCGAAAGAGGCCCCGCCGACCAACTCCTTCTTTCTAGACTGACTGTAATTTGTTTCTTTCTCAATAGTGGGCGCCTCCTATGATCTCTCTATCATATCAGAGTCAAAGCAACACTACTTTTCCACCCTACTTATCAACTCCATGCTCTAGTGGAATGCCGTGATGGGGCAAAGTGTGTCCAAATCAGCAATCTCGTGCTCACTCAACTGAGGAAGTGGAGTATTCTGAATCACAGATAGTTTCGGATGCATAATCGCCCATATCCGCTCACCGGTCCGAACCGCACCCACTTCACTCCTCGATCGAAGTAATCAATCGCAACCGAAAACATCCTTTTCCTTACTTCAATCTCATCAGCCGCATCAGCCCAATAATCCTCAATGGTGGCCTTATGTTTAAACTCCTCTGACAGTACCCATTTGATGTTATGATGTGGGTCGTAGTGCTGTCGGCTAGTGTGGTATGAGAAATGATAAAATTGAAGTTCACTTTCAGCTTCTCTAGCTGCCTGTATTGAAGGACACACCTCATCCGAGTTGCCCATGACAACTGGAAATTCTACCCCTCCCTTCTTCTTTTTCTTTTGAATTTTATCAAAGGCAAGCAATTGCCTAGATATTTCTAGCATTAAAACTCTATTTGTTGGGTACTTAGGCAGCCTATATGGGTATGATGAGAAACCTTGCAGCCTAATATAAGAAAATTTCGGAAACTATATGAACCAGCACCCATACCTTTCAATTAGCTCTTGGGCTTCCTTTGAGATTTTGTGTTGTAATCGCTCCTGAAGCAATCTCGTGATATACATGGTGAAGGAATCGTTGACACGCTTGTAATGAGTTGTGCTCGCCAAATGCAACTGTGGACAAGCATCATGAATCTTGAATTGATGAGAGCCACAACCGATAGGCTCCTTGTAGGAAATCCCTCTGTACTTCGTCATCCGTGCCAACATATAGATGATGTAGGAGCTCATGTAAAATGTCTTCGTTCTCTGGAGGCTTAGGAGCTGCTCATGTAAATTATCACTTATCATCTCGGCCCAATTGACATAGTCTTTTCCTTCTAGCACGAGATTGATGTAGTAAAACATCCAAGGCTCAAAAATGAATGATTGTGCACAACCTCCAACCCTGCTCAGCATCATGATGAGATCACAATACTCCTGCTTCAAATCCTCCGCTATGATCTGCCTTGGCAACTTCGTACGAGAAGGCTTAGGAGTGCTCATCCAGTGAGTGTTAATTGTTTCCGTGCATCTCTCGAAAGCAGAAGCATACATCCGCTCAGCTCGCTCTCTGGATTTGTAAATCATGTTCCTGTGCACTGGGATCCCGAAAGCCTCACCAATGGCAGCAGGAGTAAGATTTGCTAGTACTTGGCCATCAGGTGACATGATCGATCGATGATCTTTGTCGTAACAATTGGCGCACTCCATCATCAGCTCCGAGCACTGAATGGCTGGTGGAAAACCAGCAGCTACATATAACCCACTTCGAACAATATTGTGTGAAGTGGTCGAAGGACGATGATTTCCAATCCCTAACATTCTGCTTTTGAAGGCCTCCAAGTTGACTGAGCCCAAATTGGTATCTGTCAACTTGCCCAACTTCGAAATAAACTTTGATTCCGGCATGAACGTCTTACTCAGCTTCTTGATCACAGCTTGTCTGGAGGCACCATTGTCCTTGCCAGTCGCCCTCGCCTCAGCCATCTCAGCTGCTTCTTCTTCAATAAATTCGAACTTCAACACTTAGAATAGATTTCTAAGTGGACTTTAGTGACTTCACTTCACTACTCTTAATCAGCAATTTGAACTTTTATAACTTTGTATCAGCAATCAGCAATCTTGAAATTCGTGCTTCCTTAAATCAGCAAGCTTGTAATTCACTAACTCTTTTCACTTCAAGGCGTCCTTACTAACTTCAACGAATTAAGCTTCAGCAACTTGCAAGTTCGTACCTCTTAGACTCTTTGACTTCAGATTTCCAAGGCGTCCTCCTTCAACTGCAGATTTGGATCTTCAGCAACTTGCAAGTTCGTACCTCTTGGCTCTGGCAATTTCAAATTTTAATCAACAACAAATTAAACTCTGGCACTCAGCAAGTGCGTCCTTCTTGACTTCAACAATGGCACTTTTCAGCAACTCAAGGCGTCCTTCGCTTTTCAGCAACTTCAGCAAACTCTACTCCTTAGTAAAAATTTGAATTCCTTAAGCCTCAGCAACAATTCACTGCAATGCTTCACTTAGAGCAAATTCGACTTCTTCAGCTGTGAAGAACAAGTGAGAGACCTTTCCATTTTATAGCTCAAAATCGAATTCTAGAAGGAGCCATTTTTAGCCAGTGCATTTAACTTCCACTACTCCACTTCAAGAATTCGAATTTTCCCTCTCTGGTATTTCTGACACTTGTCACCCGACATCAGGAATCTTATTCTTCTAGAAACTTGACTTTGACTGGCATCTTTTGAATTTATTTAATTTAAATCCATCTTTTTAACTCACCAGCCGGAGCTCTGTCACTTGAAATTCGAATTTAGCTCTTTATCATCTCTGGAAAATTCATCACTGAAAAATTCAATCAAAATTATTTAGGCAACTCATCTTGAATTCATCATTCGAAGAAATTCATTTTGAAAACACATTTTATTCATCTTTGCCTTAGAAAATTTTAAATTCTCCCTTAGGAAAATTCACAATTTGAGCACTGATTAAATTCTTCACTGAAAAAGTGTTGGCGAAGTGTGGAAGACTTAGAAATCCATCTATCATCGCGAATGTCCAGTACCCAGAAGAAAATTTTCTTCAGAATGCTTCGAATCCATGGGTACCCAACGAACGGGTTCATTTGATTTTTAAATTTTGAACCTTAGAAAAATATTATTCTGTCAAATTTAAATCCATTCTTCGCCTGTGATCATCCTGTGTCGCTCCAGCTCGAGAAATTTAAATCATCCTGCATTATCATCCATCCTCTGGCTTCATCATTGAGAAAATTTGCTCGTGCTTCGAAAAATTTCACCACCTTGAGCTCCAGGCGTATTTTCTAAGGGAGAAAATAATTGCCTTAGAAAATATTTTAATCATCCTGCACTCTGAGAATTTGCCTCAAAAAAGTTTGTTTGTTTGCCAGTGAGAAAAATATCAACTTCACTCAAAAAAATTTATTCACAGAGGCGCCTTGCACATTTCACTCGCCATCTTCACATTTGAAAAATATTTATTTGAAAACCCAACGCCTTAGAAATATTTCATTTTTTATTATTTCATTTAACATCTTAGGCGCATATTGCAATATTCATCCTTGCCTTTGAAATTTTTTTGATCACCTAGCAAGTTGCTTCACTTCACATTTTATTTCACCCTTTAGGCGCATAGCATTTGGGGAATAATATTACCACGCCTAACACTTTATTTCATACTCCACACGCCTTAGAACTTTTCCAACACCTTATAACTCTCATCACCCTTGGCGCCTAGCACACTTGAGGAAGAAATTCAAAACCACGCCCAATATTCATCTTCACCACCTCACACGCCTTGGAAAAATCCTCTAAGACTTACCACCTTGGGCGCATTTTGCACTTGATGGAGGATAACGCCTAGCATTTACCTTGTATTCACCACGCTTTGAAGCATCTTTCACCTTATTTACCACCTTTCACCCCATTCACTTACCTTTTACCACCTAAACTTGGGCGCATTTGAGCATGTCTACTGGATGACTCTTCAACTTCACCTTTTGTCTTCACTTGAGCTTGTTTGGGCGCATTTCACCCCTTGAGGAGGACGAATTTCCTTTGACCTTGTTGACTTGCTTCTAACTTGAGCGCATTTTTATGTAGGTGGAGGATAAAGAATGTTGACTTGTTGACTCATCTCCTCTTGGGCGCATTTGGACCTAGCTGGTGGATAACAACGCCTTTGAGTGACTCTTCACCTCCCGTTTTTGTCTTGACATGCATGTATTTGGGCGCATTTTGCCTAGGGAAGAGGATGAAAATAGTTGACTTTGCTTTGACCACTCACAACTTGGGCGCATTTTACCCCCTGAGAAGGATGAACTTGCACTTTGGGTGCATTTTGAAGGTGGTGGTGGATATCCAGACTTAGACAATTTTTTAGCTTTTTTTTCTTCAAGTTGGGCGCATTTCTCCATGCCTACAGGATGAGAGGTGTTGACTCTTCTTTGACTTTTTGCACCTTGGGCGCATTTTGCCTCTGATGAAGGATAACGCCTAGCATTTAGAATTTTTTTTTTGTGCTTGGCATGTGCTTGAAGGCGCATTTCACCATGTCAACTGGATGAAGTTCCAGACTTAGAACTTTTTTCATCGTTTTTTTGCCAGTATTTCATGCCCTGCTATTTATAGTAAGCCCTCTGATTTTATATCTCTGAAGCTCGGAACGACTTGAAATTTTGCACACTGCATCCTTACGACCTCTTTGTTCTGTCGACACTGCCATTTTCAGTCACCCTGCTATTTTTAGCCTATTTTTGAAGGTGGTTTACTATAAATAGCAAACGCTTGCTTCTGATAGCTCCACTGCTCCGATTAACTTGAAATTTGAATGGCGTGTTCCTCACCACGTGACCTTACTGCTGACGTTGGCGCATGCACCTGACTTGCTATTTTTAGCCAGTTTCCAAATTGACTTACTATAAATAGTAAGTGCTCCGTTTGTCTTGAAATTTCACCAGCAGATAGCCTAAAGGACGCTGGTCGCGATGGTTTACATCGGTTTTTGAAAATTCTGACTTTTTACGCCTCTTTTTGGGTTCCGAAGTTGGAAACCCTAATTCGCTCTGCATGCATATCAAATGATCTCTGTTTCTCTTCGTTTTTGTGGCACTACGATCAGCTCGTGATTCTGAATTGCTGGGAAGCGGCTGCCGGGACACACCTACTAAAAATAGCAAGTTCCTTACGGAGTGAGTATCTTCGTTTGCATGTCACACCATCGCGAAGCTCTCGAAAAACCCACCAGGAATCATCCGACATGCAAAAGAACCCCTGACATGCAAACCCTAAAAATAGCCCCGGAAGACTGAATTCTGAAAGTGGTCGCCTCGTTTTGCATGTTATATCATCGCGAAGGTCTCGAAAAACCCAGAAGGAATATGCCAACATGCAAAGGAAAACTCTACATTTGAGCCCTGAAATTTGTCCTGGAAGCTGAACTGCTAAAAATAGTAAGTTGTCTGTTTTCACTCAAATTTAGCACGCGAGTGGCCTGATATGCTCTGAATGCCGTGTGACTGTCGAAACTCAAAAATGCTGACGAACTGCGTGTAATTTCACACTTACTAAAAATAGTAAGTACCCAGAATCTGATGAAAACCTGCTGAGAGCCTGCTGGAAACATGCTGACAACAATGTTAAGCTCAATTTTCACTTTATCCACTTCGTTCGACCTTGGACTGAACAGAAACGATGAAACCCTAATTTTCAGACTTGGTCAGTTTCATGCTTAAACTTACTGACGGGCGCAACCCCTTGAAAGGCAGACAGAAAAGAGATAGAGCGAGAGAGAGAGAGAGAGAGAGAGAAGAAAACCCAAGCCAAAAGACCAGAATTGAGCAAAAATTAGGGGGTCCCCATCTTGAATGGGGCGATGTGTGAAAAGGTCACAACAGGGACATGACAGCTTCAATAGAATTTGAGCATAACAGCAGCCTATTGGGACACTTTGTCATTTATGACAACTACGTTCACCATGTTTATTGACAAAGAGATATAAATGGAATATATTTGTATGGTGAGTATTCAGTAGTGGTGGCTACCCTATCTTGAAGAAACTGAGCATTGCCAATTTAGTGCAATTGAGCTGATAAAATTTGGATTTATTTTATTTTTGCAATCAATTAAATGAAAAAATTTCAATATCTTTGAAACATATCTCACAAAGATTAATGGAATATCTCACCTTAATTCAAGATCTCAGCCAATGCAGAAAAGAACTTGGAAATCCTAAAAGTAATATATCAGTCAAACTCTATCCCCCTTTCTTTACTTCACTATAATGTCCCCTTCGCAGGCATGAACAATTAGCAAAATCCTTTAGCCTATTTAATTCCTGGAGGCTAATTAGGATGTGGCAAGGGGATAATTAAATAATTAAAGTAAGTTGTCTAAAGACATTCATTTTGTGGGCAACTTATATTCAATTAATATTTTATTAGACAATTTATTAAAAAGTGACTTATTTGGGGCCAAAAAGTAAAGTTACATTAAAAAGAAATTTCAAATAGTCACTTTTGAGGGGAAAATAAAATATAATATTTCAATTATGCAAAAAGGGTATAAAAAGGAGAGTTGGAAAAGAGAAATTCATTCTTGGCATTTTTATTTTCAAACACATGCTTAAAAGTGAGCAACTATTCACCTATTCTGCTTTAGGACGAAAACCCTTTGACAAATTTTGACAAATATTGGTTACGAGGACAGAAACTCTCCTAAACAATTTGTGAGTGGACTCATCCAAGATTCACAAATGTGTTGAATGTTAGAAATTGTGTGGATATTGGTGCTAAACAAATTGAAATATCATTTCCAAACTTGTGAATATTGTTCTAGTTTGAAGTAGAACATGGAGATTGAATGAAAGAACCATTCGCTAGCAAATTTCTATCAATTAATTGCTGATAAGAAGGATCCGACATCAGGCCATACCATTTGAAGGTTACCATAGCAAGCCATACCATTTGTTAGTGTTCGCAACCTACCCAAAACTAAGCCATACAAGTTCAAGGGAGGTATTTGGAGAATTTGAGAATGCACGAATAGTTTTGGAATCTGGATGGTTATAAACCCAATCCGCACAATTATTTGATGAGCACTGACTTCACATGTGGGGGCACAACCTATTAGGGATCAGCAAAAAGGTTAGAAATTTATATAATTTATTTCAGATCAGAAACTGAATCTATGCAGTCCCAAGTTTATCAAATGAGAATTTGGTGTGACAATTCCAACCATCGATCTATAGTGTCTTCGTGTGTAGCTGTGTTGAGATAAATTTAAGTTAAATAGCATTAATATTTTGTTACAGCTGTGTGAATTGTGGTTAGATGGAAGTAAATTAATTTCTTGCATTTATTTAGTTTAAGAGCATTTTGTCAAAAATACAAAAAAATAGTTGGGGATGTTCCAATGGGATTTTCCTACCAGCATGTTGGGAATTTAACGAATTGATACACCATATGCATCCAAGTGACAGAAAAAATAGATATTATCAAAGATAACTCAAAAGGGCACAATTTCATTTCCATTTGCAAATTCGGAACTAGAAGAAATTATGGCTGACAAAGATTGAAGAAATCCACATGAGGGCAATAACACAGAACAACAATTAAATGCACTTATACAGGGACAACAACAATTGACCAATTTATTGACACAAATGTTGCAAAATATGAAGATACCTAGAGCTAGTCAGAACAACAATGGCGAAGCAACCCTGCAAACAACAACAATAACAATAATACCAAAACGGTAATAGGATCAGCAACTAGACCCCTAATACCTAAAATTTTGGATAGAGCATAACGTTTGGATGGTGATAACAACAAAATGCAAGAGAGAGCTATCGAGACTACCTACATGAGTATAGATCTCTTGGGGATGAATTACATGAAGCAATGTCTCTGTTGTACCCAAACCAAATTTTTTTTGCTTCATTAAGGCATTTTGCATTTTAAAGTCTAAACCTCGCTAAAATGTTGTAAAATACCGTTTTGGGCAATGTCAAGCATGGAGTTTTTGTCAATATTTGTCAGTCAAAGTCAGTTATATTGAACAGAACCTGAAGCAGAGACTCAAAATAAAGATCTTCACGATGGAGGAGTATTGCAGACAACATTTCATATTGCAGAAGGTCATTTCAATGATCGAGACAGAGTTTTCAGAGCTCAAATCATGGAGATTTTTCAGAGGAAAAGCCTCAAAGTGCAAGTATAGCTCAGGGGCGCCCAGTTTTTTGGAGGTCAAGATCTTGTCTGAAGTGCTCAAGCATACAGTCAATCTCTTCAGAATCAGCCTGGCTATCCGTCGAGCTATCCAGCAAGGCGTTCCGAGACTCACAGCTCCGGCAAATCGCGACAGAAGTAAAAATCCCTAAATTTTAGGAGA